>RJWJ010011125.1:0-45198 GCA_004363605.1 Indri indri
GAAAATTTTGGTTAATCCTAGAAGACTTGGCCATCAGTTAAAGGCTTTTGTTGTTAGAGTTTTTTAAAAACCCAAGTATACATTATCTTTTAATGAAGATCAGCAACTTCCTTTTGTTGAAGATGATAACTTGTCTATCACAAGATAAATAATAATTGTAATTATTACTGTGGCATGGGAAACTACTTTTTAAAAAGAATTTCATTCTAAATATATAATAGACTAAATTAGCATTTAGGAAGTAGCGAAAGGAATTCATTGTTAAGTTATGTTTTTATCTTCCATCCTATCTGGCTTGCTTTCTTTAATTGAATGTTATTATTTTGGACCTCATAATATTTGCTGTGGGTAAAATAACAATAACTCATTAGATTCACTGCCTCTGCATGAGATCAATAACAAAATTTCCATTATTTATTTTCCCCAAAGACCTTTAGACACTGCACTTCCAGCATGGTATAAAGGAAAGGGATTTTATAATGATTTACTTTAAAAAGATTTTTACCCCTGATATATATCTGGCAAAGCCCCACTAGAATTTCACTGTGATAATAATAATTATAAAACAAAAATGTCAAGAAATTTTTCCATCATGATTTGCATTTTGGCTATATATGAAACCTGAGAAATACAAGTCATGCAAAGCCTAACAGTGTTTAGACACAAGCTTTGTTTGAACAGAATTTATCAACGTGATGTGTTAGGAAGACCATACATATAAATGTTTTAAATGGAAACCCACAAATGAAAATGAACATGTTTGTTCATTGATTGGCTAGTTGATGTCTATTTCTCTCTCTCTGGCCACCTTGGTAAAATGCATTTTCTCATTTGCTTCTAATGTAGCTGGACATGATATTCCTGCTTTGAGATTTCTATTCTGCACATTTCAATGTGAGCCTAGTTGAGGGAACTGGAAACAAACACATAAGCGTTAAAAGTTTTTCACTTTAGGGGAATAGCAAATGTTAATCCTATAGCTAACAAGCTAGCCTTCAACTTGGGCAAAAATTATAGATTTTTTTTATATAGTATTAATAGCATTTAAAAGGAATGACCATTTGTTTTGCATGTCAATAGTTGAAAGTTAAATGTGGAGGAAGAGATTTAAATATTCTGTTTCAGAAAAATCTGTAATGTCCCATAGATTTTAGATTAAATGGATTAGATTAGTATAATTGCAGAGGACATTATTCCTTCATTGAGCAGATCACAACCAATTAAATTGTAATTCTGAGCCCTTGTTAAATAAATATCTCTTATTATCCATCATGACAGCAAAGTGTCAGAGGAAAGATAGGTGTGTGTTTTCTGCTCTGCAGAAATCCCATATGTATACGGAACATACACAGAAACGGTGGACAGGGAATGGTGTATGTCACATGTGTAAATATACGTGACATGCACACTCTGAGTTGTTTGAAGTCTGGCCCTTGTGAAGGCAGACGGTCCATGTCTTTTGAGGGGCTTGCAGGCCGAATGCAGATGGCAAAGTTTGCAGTGTTCTTCTAACACTTACAAGTCAGATGAAGTAAACCTTTCTGATACCTTGTGAGGTCACCAGGAGGTTACCTTGCTTGCAGGCTGTGTTCTCCAGGGCCTGCCCTGTTGAAAGACACGGCTTTCCTGTTGTCGAATGCTGCACCTTCCCAGCAGCTGCTCACAAAAGGGCCTGTGAAAAAATCAGCTGGGTTTGCATGCACTTAATGTTGTATATAATTCCGGTGTTAAATTTATTGGAAGGCTGAGCCTAATGTAAAACACCGAGTAAAAACGAGGCTCCGTGTGTCAGCTTTATGGCACACTTGGAAGGAGTTGAAGGTTTCCAGGATGTCTGCCTGCTTGAGGGAGAGCAGCACGGCAAGCCCCCAAGTGAGGAGTGAACGTCGGTGTCTGATCTGCACTGACGCTCAGCTCAGATGTGTTGGTGTGATGCTGGGAACTGAAGCACAGGTGTTGCTTGCCCCCTGAAACCCCCTTTTCCCACTCTCTGCGACCTTGCTGCACAGAGCTTTGGGGCTTTTGGCTAGCAAAGGCAAAGCTTGCATACATTCTAGGATGTTCTTGATCCAAGATTTAGGTGTGATTAAACGTGAGGATCGGGCAGGACCCAGGTCTTTGCAGGATGCTGAATGGCTGAAAACTTCTTCGTTCTGCTGCATTGATAATACACAGGGGTGGGTGGGTGTGGATGTAGAGGGAAAAAGAAGAACAGGAAGTATAAAAGAAAGAGCAGTCTTTCTTCTCTTGCTTTTTTCCCCGTCTTTAGTTTGTTGGTTCATTAATCTATTCGAGTATGTATTGAGTATCTGCTGCATAACTGGCATTGTGCCAGACAGTAAATATAGCAGATTGCTTAAGAGCCTAGGCTGGACTCTAACCAACTTCAGCTTGAATCTTTTCTCTGCCACGTACCAGCTGTGTGATTTTTGAACAAGTCCCTTAAGCTCCCTGAGCCTCCATGTTCTCATCCATAAAATACAATAATAAGAACATCATGTGTCCATCCGTAGAGGTATGGTTAAATATTTTTATGGTTCAACCACAGAGTGGAATACAATACAGCCATAAAAAAGTGTGATAGCTTTTTACATAAAGATCTCCAAGGAAAAATTTCAAAGTGCAGAGCAGTTTATGGAATATGCTACCTTTTGTATCTATAAAAAAGAGGCTTATGTATACATAAAGAAACTCTGGATGGATACGTAAGACACTAAGAATAGTGATAATTATATGTGGAGGCAGTATGGATACTCGGCATATGGGGGACAGGAGCAGAAGTGAGACTTTTCACCATGTACCTTTTTATGGTTTTATTTGTTGAACCATATAAATATATTACCTCATAAGTTTGTGAGGATTCAAACAAACTTTAGATAGTGGACTAAAAGTTCTTATCCCAAGGACGTGGCTCAAAATAAGCACTCAGGTTATGTTTTTACTATCACAGTTGTGGTGGTAGTGTTGGAACGAGGCTGCAAAAAGAAGTAAACTTTTCCTGTTTCGTGGAGAAGACAGATAATCACAGGATACACCCGCGTTGTGGGGGAGGAAGACACGAAATGCTCTGGGAGCACAGATGAGGTTGCACCTCAGTGTTTCAGGGGAGAGGGGAAGACAGGGGACCTCATGAGCGTGGTGACCAGACTGTACCTATGACTTCTCTTTTCCTTCTTCAACTCCTTTCTTGATTAAGTAAATGTGCTCTTTAATGCTAACAGTTGCTCCTTTAATCCTAACAGATGCCCCTTCCCTCACATGGGAGACACATGGTGTATGTTTAATTTGTATACATATTGGGGATTTATTCAGTATTTCTCATTAGTTGCCTGCTTTTAATCATTTTTTTCTGGGTCTGTTTTTTCTCAGACTGCCTGCCTCCTGGGAGGCAGGAACCATATTAATTTAGCTTTTATTCACAGTGATTTGTTCTTGGTGATTTTAATAAATATAAAACAGCATCCACTTTTCCCCTTTTGTATCTGAGAAGGTACTGACAACCTCTACCGCAGGCTCGTTTCTCTGCCGAAAGGGAGCTGTTTCCAGTTCTGTGGTTCTGGGCAAAGGTATTGGCTTCAGGGCCGAAAGGAAGTGATTCTGGCAGAGCAGAGTTGGCAGGGCATGGCAGGTAATGCAGGTCCACTGTTGGGGACAGGCCCCCTTGGGCACCATGGACTGGAGTTGTCATTCTCACCGGGCGCTGGGGGCACCCATGTTCATGGCCAGCTGATTATGTGCTCATGGTGATTGCCAAAGCAAAGGTGATTTTGGTTAGAAAAGAGGTGACCTTTGTCCTGAAGGGCAGTGACAAAGCTCACAGAGAAACGCTGTGTCTTAGTCTGCTGGGGCTGCCATAACAACGTATTGTAGACTGGGTGGCTTGATCAACAGAAGTTTATTTCTCACAGTTCTGGAGTCTGGAGTCCAAGATCAATGTGCTGGCAGAATGCTGAGGCCTCTTTTCTGCAGGACGGTGACCACCATCCTGCTGTGGGCTCACACGACCTCTTCTTCGTGTGGGCTCAGAGAATGAGAGAGAAGGCAAGCTCTCTGGTATCTCTTCTTACAGGGGCACTAATTCCATCATGAGGGCTCCACCCTTATGACCTCATCTAACCCTAATTACTTCCCAAAGCCTCCACTTCCAAATACCATCGCAGTGGGGGTTAGGGATACAACACATGGCTTTTGGGGGAACACAGACCTTCAGTCAATAACAGGTGGGATGGACATTTGTCAGCTTTGGGGAGGGGCAGTTGCTGGACCCCCACTCCCTGTGATGGACCCCCGCTCCCACTCGATGTGGGGTAGCCACAGTTAGGATCTTCCAGGGACTGGGGGTGGGTGGTGATGGTATTTCTCGGTGCTCAGAGGCTTTTGGTGCAGGACTTTAGCAAGGTGTTTGGATATCCAATTAGATGTTGTCAACACCATTTTATTCATTGTTAGGGAAAGAGGGACTATGCACACTGAGACTCATTTCTTACGAAGAGAAACTTTTGGATCAGAAAAAGGCACTTTAACAGCCTGGGGATATTCTAGCTAACCCTAAGTTTTTGGTCAAACTGCAGTGGCCATTTTAGCAACACACATCTTCCCTTTGACTGGCCTTGGCAAACCAGTTCCAAGGGTATCGTTAGGTTTGGCTGTTTGCTCCCTGAGAGAGGTGCAGATATCCCTGACCAAGTGGGTCTGGTGCTCAAATATTGAGAGTTTTTCAGTTCCACCCCAGATTAGTGGCATAGGTCCTTGTTCCACCTCAGGGCTCTATGCAGTGGCCCTGAGTAATACATTTTTTGTATGTAAGTAATGTAATTTACAACGCAGAATGTTTGTATATACTAGAGGGACATTAAGAAGACAAATGCGTTGCCCAAGGCCTCCAAGTGATCTAACAGAGGGCCATGGCTAGGTTTACGGGCCTATGTCTATGAAGAATTAGCTAAATTGGATCCAAATGAATGGACCTCCCTTGAGCGAGGTCTCTCTTGCTTTGTGTCCTAAGTTTAAGCTACATTCTCAGGATCTAGAAACACCCGGTGGAAAAGGCTGGCCACATTTTAGGATTCCAGTCCCTATTTCTGCTCACCAGTGGGAGCTGGTTTCTTCTATATATTTGTTCCTTCATTTCACTAAGAGGAGTTTGACCTGAGCCAGATGAGAGTTGAACGGGTTCCCATAACTAGAAGTTTTTCCAGGGACTTTAGAAGTTTCACCGAAGGGGAAAAAAGGAAACTGGTTGTAGGCATTTTCCTTGAAAGGTAACAACAAAGACAATCGGATAGTCTGAGCTCTGTTCTCATTTAGCACAAAAAGCCTGCATGCATCAGAGTTGTAAATATAAGTACAGTTCTGCCTTCTCTCAAAGAGTAGAGATTAAAAATGCTCATTGAACCCAGGAGCGGAGGAAAGAGACAAAAGGAACCATATCCAAAAATGAATCGATATGCACCTGCCCATTTCCGTCATCCACTGCAAGGAACATCGATTATAGTAAATGACAGACTCATTCCCAAAGCCATGTTCAGTGGTGTCTAAGGAAAGTAATTCTTTTTTTCCACCTTTTATATAAGATGGGACTTTATACATAAGTTGTGTTGGCAGGGGGGAATGGGAAATCAAGTAGTGTGTTTGTTAAAAAAAACCAAAGTATTTAGATTGCTCGGGTTCGAAAGAGTAAGCCATTTAGGCCAAACCAGATGCCCTGGATAGAGGAAGATGCTGATAGGTTGGGAGTACCTACTGAGTCATGGCCCTGGGGAGATGGTGAGAGGGGACAGGTGACTAAGAGGAGCTTCTGGTCACAGGAGAGGGTGGCGAACTGCTGGTGTTCAAAGCAAGGGGACTCTGCATCCTGGCTGAAGGAGGCCGTGCTGCGGCTGTGTCGCGCAGAGTGTCTATGTGGGGAAATCATTAACTCAATTGCTCTGAGATGCTGGGAATTAATCTTGGGAACTCTCTAAGGCAGGGAATCCTTATATTTTAATATGCTTGCATACTGCCAAGTGTTTTCAGAAAGCTGATTAACTCAATTAAAACTAATCATACCTTTTAAATAATAAGAAAGAAGTAAAAGCGGCTTGTTAGAATCCTGATTTAGGCCTGAACTTAAAATAACTTGTTCTTTGGACTGAACTGGCAAACTGTATTTAATTAAAGGTCAGAGATCTCTGTGGCCCCCATTAAGAGTTCCCCAAACAGAGAAACACATGAAAAGTGGGCTTCCCGGCAGTTATCTCAGAGGGCTTATCAAAGATGGGGCCTGGTGACAATGTCAGCCTGGTGACAGTGCTTAGTTGGAGACCCTGGGAAGATCTGAGGCTTTGGAGCCCTGGAGTGGGAGGTTATCACATAACCCCCCTGATTACTTTTTAACGCCTCTGAGGAATTTAATGATTAAAATGAGTTCCACTTCAGAAAACTTCAGAACAAGCTGTAAAAAATAATTTGCAATTCTTCTTTTCTCTATATCTATGCTGAATGTGGTGTTTAATTACTCCATAATAGCTTTTTGTTCTGGTGATTTGTTACAAAAATAGACAAGTCCTTTATCATCATTAAACACCAGGATTAGTATTTTTTTTTTGTTAAAAAATTAGGAATCATTTAAATATCTTAAAAAATTTGAAGAAACACGGACTAGAACTTTTTTTTTTTGGTATGAAATTTTAAACACAATGCCTTGATATTTACAACAAATGGATTCATTCAAATGGTATATATTTAAAAAGAAGTCAAGGCACTAAAATTCTCATCTCTTTAAATCACCCAACAGCTATTTAAGACAAGTTCTTGGAGGGCTGCCAAATTACACCCTGTAATGTATATTCCCCGGGAGGATGAAATCACTGGCATTTTGGCTCACATTATTTCTGAATAGTATGGAACATGTTTAATTTTTAACCTGTTTATTTTATAGTAGGTTCTGGAGTCCAGCTATCTAAGTTTGGATAGTTTGACATAAAGGGGCAGAACTCTTACCTAATACTCTCCCTGGTTTGAATTATCAGATTATTTGTTGGAAAGAAGAGAAAGTGAGCCATCGAGGAAGGAATAGAGAGGTCCCCTTCTCCTTTCTTTATCTCTTCTTTGTCCTCTCTACACGGGGCTCCCAATTCAATCCCAGTAATAACATCTACTTGTCTGCTGTAGACATGGCCACATTTTAAGGACAATTCTTCCACAATAGTTCTATTTGCAGAAGGAAGAGCAGTTGATTCACAAGCTGGTTGAATTCGTTTTAAATAAGCTTGTGTGCCCAGGTCTTGATTTAGGTGTTATGGAAATGCGAAGTAATGCCTGTCACAGAGCATTAGCTTTTATATTATAGTTAGAATTTAAATTTATGGTTGTATTACAACAGATTATTTTTCTTCACTAAGCAGGTGAGTTGGGAGAAGGTTGGCAGCTATTTTTAGTTAAGACAAAAGAGAAAGGTCTAGAATTTGGGAAAGGGACCAGGAAAGGAAAGCGTTATTTAATCAATACAGCACCCAGAACAAGGAGCTTTACCCTGGATTTACCTAACATATACACATTATAATAAATGCTTTAGGTCATTTATGTAATTTGAATCCACAGTGAGATCCATGTAATCTTAGAAATACTTACCTTCATGCCTTACATGATATGAGGGAACATTTTTTGTTGTGCATATAAATTTATAAATTTGAATCAGAACATTTTAGGGGTAGATGTGATTTTAGTCCCCATTTAGTTCTACTCATCATTTAAGACACAAGGAAGCTGAGGCTCAGGAAGTTTGAACGCTTGGTTTATGTCATGGAGCCAGCTCGTGAACCTGCTGGGACTAGAAATCTAGGCACAAAGTCATGAGGACGGGTCTTGGGCCTGGTTGGTCACCTTCTCACCGACCCACTGCCCTTGCCAATCCCCATGTCTTTTTCAGGAATCGGCTTAAAGCTCAGCTATGAACATTTCACTTCTCTGATCAGAAGTCTTCATGGCTCCCCGTGATGTGAGCTTAAAATATACATAAGAATATATTAAAAATGGAAAGTAAGGTCCCAGCTTTCCTTGACATCATATTCAAAGTCTTTCCCCATCTGTAATCTAGCCCTGTCCTGCCTTTCCAGCTTCCTCCTCATTCTCTTCTTTCCTAAGAGCACTAGGATGCTCCTTCCATCCAGAGACGTTCTGTGTTTCCACATCCTCACATTTTCCTTCTGCTTCTACTCTGACTGCACCTCCTCTCCGAAGCTCACTCAATCCATTGTTGTGGCTGCTGCTCATTTCTATGACTGTTTGCTTGCACTGATAGCTTTGATAAAGTACTTATTCTCTTTGTTATGTTAAATTGTGTGTCTGTGTGTGTGTGTGTGTGTGTGTGTGTGTGTGTCTGTATGCTGTGTGTCTAGTTTCTTTAGTAGAGGGTGGGGGCACAGGCTTGCCTATATGTATGGCCTCTGTAAATAGTTGCTCAATAAATACTTCTAGAGTTGAAACCAGTCTTGTTTATCTCATCAAGAACTCTTCCCTGCCCTGGCTACAGAAGCTAGATTTCAACTGAGAATTGACCTACAACAGCCTTTCTATACGTGTGTCTTCATGGTAGCACTTTCCCAGGAGCTTCTGAGGAGCAGATACAGTTTCCATCTCAGAAGGCCACTCACCATAGTGAGAAGAGCTTGGACTTTGGCATGAGAGAGACCGAATTTTGAATCCAGCTCCTTCCTTTAGTATCATTGTGAACTTGAGCAAGTTCTGTCAGTCTCCTCAGCCCTAAAATGAGATAGAAATACTCATCTTTCAGGTATGCCCTGAGAATTAAATAACAAGTTACATAAGAGGTGCTTGGACTAGAGTAGGCGCTCAGGAAATGGCGGTTGTGGAGAATCACCGTGGTGTGTCAGGGATCCCTGTGGTTAGGAGCCGCACTGTAGACAGGCGCGCAAGTCTCCAGCTACCCTATTTGCTATTTGATGAACAGTTTGAGTTGATGAGATAAAACACTCCAGAAGGCGATCAGCTGGATGGGCGAGTACTCCCTTAGATGGATCCTTTGGTAAAGTACAAAATGGCCAAAAGAAGCTCCTAGAAAATCGTGAGTCAAAGACACAGCAGGGATTTGCTCAGGGAAACCCAGGGAAAGGGCAGCCTCCTTAGGGGTGTGGGGATACATGACTCTGGAGCACCCTCCTCTCTAACACAGTTATCCGTATCAGGTGAGAACTGGTTAAGATAAACTAGTATCTCATCAGTAGGGAAAAAAGGAGAAAGATGCCCACCCATCTCTCCAATTATCCAGTCTTCTTTCATTAACCGGGTCCCCACAGTGTAACGTATTTGCTTAAAACGTGCACGTGTTGGGGGAAGGGCAGTCCTGTAGCTGATCGTCTGCATAGAAGCATCATCTGTAGGTTTATGTTTAACCCAGGATGGGAGCCAACCCCTCATCTTCATGAGTCACTCCAAATACCTGATCTTCATTGAACACATCATGCAGCATCTAAGGAGGGTTGGGGAGGGTTGGAGTCTTAGGAATAAGATTCTGGGCACACTACCTTTCCTCTCCCTGATCTCCTTCCACAAGAGAAGCAGTCTCTCTGACGCTATTGTCAGTGCTGCGCAAGCCCCAGATGAACGGGGACCGAGGATTCTGTAGGGCCAATAAGAGCATGTGGAATCAATCCAGAGTGTTGGGCTCCTTCTCTATGGCCCAGTGCTTTGATGCAATTTGTACTTGTAGTTCTGTCTTAGACTGGGTCATTCTTGAGAAATACTTGAGTTTTCTTTTGGACAAAATTGACTAGTTGGTTAAGCCAGCTGTTTTAACTGTTAATCACTGCCCTGGTCACTTGCCCTCTTTGCCTGAGTATCTCACTGTTTGGTTGCATATAACCAGTGTATTAATGTTCTATTACCCCAAACTTAGTGGCTTAACTAATACAAAGTTATTAATTTTCAGGTCTATAGGTCCGAAGTCCAGTATGAGTGTCACTGGGCTAAAATCGAGGAGTGAGCAGGGCTGTGTTCCTTCTGCAGGCCCTAGGAGACAATCTATTTCTTTGCCTTTTCCAGCTTCCAGAGGCCACCTGCAGCTCTTGGCTTGAGGCCTCTTCTCCCATCTTCAAAGTCGGCAACATTGCAACTCTGACCCTTCTTCTGTCATGACGACTTTCTGGGGGAGAGATCCTCCACTTTCAGGGATTCATGTGACTAGTTGGGCCCACCTGGATAATCCAGGATAGCCTCTCATCTGAAGATTCTTATTGTAGTCATGTCTGCAAAGTTCCATTCGCCAAGTAAAGTAGCATGTTCACAGGTCCCAGGGATTAGCACATGGGCATCTTGGGGAGGGGGACATTACTCTGCCCACCAGAGCCAGAGATAGAGGAGTTTGAGCCCCTGGCCACACTTGGGAGCCATCCTGGCTGGCTTCCTAGGAGCCCTTAGCTGGGAGATGACTGAGACACCTTTAAACCTCTTTATGAGAGGCCTCTAGATTTTTGGTGGTCTGCAGTGACATTTCCATCATAATTCCCTTGCTTTTCAAATCATACACTGTGGGCTTTCTAAGCCAGCCATTTGCTTATTGACTACCAGGCCCAGGAAATAATGGGGGTGGTGGGAGGAGAGTGGAAAATGAGGGCTTTGATTACCCAGGCCCTGAAAAAGCCCATCTAGAAATATCCCTGTTACAGCCAGTTCTTTTGAAACTCTAAGTCAGGTACATTTTGTAACAACTGCTATAATTTGAAGACGTCTCAAGCCACAAACTGGCTCCAGAAATAAGCTTTGTTCTTTACAGCATACTTCGCCCAAAACACAGGCCCTTTAAAATAACTTGATAGGCTCTAACTGAGGCACATCACAGAGGGCAGAGATTGTGGATATTTGTCTCTGGATACGCCCAGTACTGAGCAGGATGCATGGCCCCTCCTAAGCACTAGCACAAGCGTGGTCCTGGGTGTGCTCTGTCATTCACGAGCACATGGAGGAAAACAGATCGAATGTGACAGAATATGGAATTAAGAGCTGCGTTTCCCACCTAGATCCATTACATGCCCAGAACAGCTTAAGGGCCCTGGGATATTTTGTCTCTGCTTCCATATTGCACAGAACAGAGACAATTAAGCCGATAAAACTGTCTTCTATTTCAGTCTGCTGGAGATTCTGAACACAAGTAGATGCAGGAGTTTAAGAGTGTCTCATTTGAGGAGGCAGGATGCTAGTTCATATTTCTTTTAAAAAAAAATCACTCTAACCCTCTATTCCCACAACACACAGCAGGGAGTAGCATTTGTGGACTGAAAGAATGACACTAGCTTTGTGCTTGTTAAGGGCGTTAGCTTTGGGATCAAGCAGGTCCAGGTTTGAATCATGGCTCTGCCGCTCACCAGCACTGTAACTTCACTTCCAGATCTTTCTTAACTCCAAAGAGCGAGAGTGAAAGGGGCAGTGGACACGACTCCTTGGTCACTGGCTGGGTGAGGAAGCAACCAGGCAGGTTGGTAGGGGTCTCGGCTCTGCCACTTAGTGATAACATCTTGATCACTACAGCCTGCCACATCTGAGGTCCATTCTTTTTCCTCTTTTGGGGTACATACGTACCTCGGGATTTTTATAAAGTTTTAGCCAAGCCAGAAGTTTAGGGTTTGCCTCCGTCTTACAGGCTCTGTTTTCCTTGCCCTGGACATGTGGATCAAAGAGGAATCTCAGGAAGGAGAAGCAAAAAGCCCCTTCAACAATGTAGGGTTCACGAGTGTGCGCCGACAGGGAAACCCTCACAGATGATCTGCAAAGCCCCTTCTAGATGAAATCCCTTTGAGAAGAAGTTTCCTTGCTGTGAATAGTGGTCTCTCATCAGTCAGATCTTTAATCATTTTCAAAAGGCAGCCCTTTTGATCATGCATCTTAAAGGGTTCAGTTGAAGTTTCTGGGCCTGCTTTATTTGGGAAACATTGTGCTTTGTAAAGACCCGGGCACGCCAATGTTTAAAAGGCCACGCTGAACGTCTTCCACCCTGGTCCGAGGAACCAACTGGCAGAGGGCAGCAAACAAGGAACCGCTTGTACCTCCTTAATTACAGAGCAGCAGGCATTTTATAACTGCTGAGTGGACTTCAAATTTCATTACCATTTAGAAGTCTGAATAAAATAATCCTCCAAAACCTTGGGGAATCAATGATTTATTTATTGTTCAAGAGCTGTACTAGACCAGGACTGTGCAATAGAGACATAATGTGAGCCACGTCTGTAATTTAAAATTTTCTAGTGTCGCATTCAGAACATTTTTAAAAAGCACAGGTGAAATTAATTTTAATGATAACAGTTTCACCAAGCTCATCCAAAATATCATGTCAGCATGTAATTTAATATAAACAATTATTAATGAGCTACTTTCCCTTTTTTGCTGACCAACATCCGGTATCTGTGTTTTACTTAGAACACATTGCAATTCCCATTTCCCACTTTCCAAGTGCTAAGTAGGTACCCATGTCTAGGGGCTACTGTATCGGACCAGCCCAGGCAGAGACAGAGGCACCAGGCTGTAACCCTCCTGAGGGTGGATGCTGTCTTTCATCTGGGCACAACTTTCTCCAGCTATGGTGTCTAGCACCTGAGTGTGGTTCTTCAGATGTGTTCATAGGATGAAGAGCTAGATGCGGTTGTGAGAGATTGGCTTGCCTAGCTGTGGCTCAGGGAGGCAGAGGTTGTCATTGCTAGTCATTAGAAATGTATCAAAAACCCAGGACAGTTTACCATACAATTTACCCATTTAAAGTTTACAGTTCAATGGCTTTTAGTATATTCAGAGTTGCATATCCATTATACAGTCAATTTTGGAATGTTTTTATTACTACTCCAAAAAAAGAAACCTCGCACACCTTGAGCTGTCACCGTCTTCATCCCTTCCAGCCCAAGGCAACCATTGATTTTTCTGTCTCTAGATTTGCCTGTTCTGGACATTTCATGTAAATGGAACCATGCAATATATGGTCCTTTGTGACTGGCTTCTTTCACTTAGTATAATGTTTTCAAGGTTCATCCATATTGTAGCATGTATTAGTACTTCATTTCTTTTTATTGCCAAATAATACTCCATTGTATGGATGTGCTATCTTTATCCACTCCTCAGTTGATGGACATTTGGATTATTTCTACTCTTTGGCTATTACGAATAATGCTGCTATGAAATCTTGTGTACAAGTCTTTGTGTGGACCTGTTTTGCAGAATCATATGATAAACTTTATATTTAACCATTTGAGGACCTGCCAGACTGTTTTCCAAAGTAGCTATACCATTTTGTATTCCCATCAGCAGTGTATGAGGGTTTCAATTTCTCTACATAATTGCCAACACTTGTTATTATCTATCTTTTTATTATAGCCGTCTGTCTTCCTCTGTTTGTGCTACTATAACAAAATACATGAGACTGGGTAATTTATAAAGAACATAAATTTATTTTCTCACAGTTCTGGAGGCTAAGAAATCCAAGTTCAATTGTCATTGAGAGCAGCTCTCTGTTTCCAAGATAGCACCTGATTGCTGCATCCTCTAGAGAGGAGGAACACTGTGTTAACCATGGTACTTGAAAAAAATATATATAATATATATGGTGGGTATAGTGGCTCATGCCTGTAATACCAGCACTTTGGGAGGCTGAGGCAGGAGGATTGCTTGAGGCCAGGAGTTCGAGACCAGCCCGGACAACGTAGTGAAACTCCGTCTCTACAAAATAAAATAACGCACATATATAAGGCATGATTAAAAATTTTAAAACCCTGTAAGATGCTGGAATCCTTTTTTTAGGGGGCTCCTGGCAAGCCAGTCGTGCAAATACTTCATGAAAATGACATTTTTGTTTCATGATTGTGTTGAGCCAATGAATCATATCATATTGGCTTAAAAGAATCTTACACGGTCAAATGAACTGCCCCTTCTTTTTTGAAAAGGCACTCAGTGGGGTATGATCTGTGGGAACCACATTTACTGCTTGCTGACTCTTCTTCACAAGGATGGAAATGTTTCAGGTTGAACAGCTGCAGAGGTTGTTTGTAAGGTGTTCTCAGTTCTCTGGCTACACTCCCTCCTGGAAATGCTTGGCTTCACTGTCAAAGAGCCCAGCATGGCATGCATTCCTGCCACGCATGGCTGTGATGTGGACCATGGAGAGAGAAGAGCCATGTTGGCTACCCACGCCTGCGAGTGGGTGACTTTAGAAAATGTACTACCTTTCAGAAGAGAGACCTGTGCTCTGAAAGATTCATGAAGGACCTGGAGGAGTTCACATTTAATTACTTGCTTCCAACTACCTCTGAAAAATACTAGCACTTACATGATAGCGTGGGGTAATACTTCTAGGCTTTAATGTTTGTTCACATGGTAAACATTGATCCTGCTTCCAGAGGGACCAATACAACTAGGAGAAAATGAATTCTCCATTGCTAGAGATGTTTTCTTATGTTTTTTTCCCTGGGCTGCATCATCTCATGCTGGAGGCAGGTGGGCATAGGAGTAGACTGTGATATTTTGCTGGAAACCTCTGATTTTTGATTTTTGATTTTTAGAATCCATGCAAGTACAGTCATCCCTTGGTATCCTTGTGAGGTTGGTTCCAGGACCCCTTGTATAAAATGGTGTTGTATTTGAATGTAACCTATGCACATCCTCTCATATACGGTTACTTTAAATCATCTCTAGATTACATATAATACCTAATAACAGTGTAAATGCTATGTACATTTGTATATTTTATTCATCACAAGCACAGTTGCCAGGGTGCCAAAGAATTTTGTTGATCTTAATGATATCCTGAAACTTAATCTCTTATAAATCTCTGTCCAAATTACCTGCTTCTATCAAGTGCCTTCTATGTGCCAGGCACTGTGTGAAGTCTTTACAGGCTTGATCTCCTGTAATCTTCACAACAGCACCATATCTCTGTTGTCCCAGTGTATCAGATGGAGATGCTGGGGCTTCAAGAGGGTCTCTAACTTTCCTGGTTGCAGAGCCGGGATCAAAACACAAGCCCTCTGACTCCAGAGCCCGCACGCGTGTTTCCCGCACTGCATTTCCTCTTCCCTCTTCTGCCGCCTCTCAGAACCTCCCCTTCATAAACTCTGGTTGGATGGCAGGTGGATCGGGGCAGCTGTGTAGATCTTTGTGGCTCAGAAATATTTCCTTCTATTGTATTGCTATCCCTTTCCTTATTCTCTTCTTGGAATTCTCATCTTTTAATGCAGCTTGACATTCTTTCCCTAAGTCCTTACCTTACCTTAGCCATTGCCATAAGCCTACTGAAACAGTTGTACTTTTTTAGAAAGAGAATTCGTAAAGTTTAAAAAAGGTAAGTGTACATCAGGCAGTTTCTGCAGTTGGATCCAAATCCACAGATAGTCGGGGGTCTAGAAACATGGGGATTATGACATTAAAAGTATTATGGATGTGACTCATCTCTCTGGGGTGTTTTAGAAGGGATGAGACATATTTATTACTTGTTCATCTTCTTCTGCTCATCTATCAATTAGGCATTCATTGAGAGACAGTGTTGCTTAGTGGTTAAGAGTTTGGGCTCTGAAGCCAGACTGCTTGGGTTGAATCCCAGCTCACTTGCTTCCCTGTGACCTTTGGCAGCTTTGGTTAACCTCTCTGGGCCTGTGTTTCCTTACCTGTAAAATAAGGATAATAATAATTACTACTTTTTAGGGTGATTGAGAGGATTAAGGCAATCCAGGTAATGTACTTAAAATAGCACCTGATATGCATATGTGCCTACTGTGCTGTAATATTCTACCTTGGGCTTGTGGACTACCATGGACAAAACATCCCTGGCATCATGGTGTTTTTACCTTAGCTGGAGAGAGAGAGAGAGAGAGAGAAAGTGACAATTGTGCCAAAGAGATGTGCAAGTAATTTGGGAGCATATAGCAGGGGGCCCTAATGAAATATCCTGGTAATATGTATTGTAGAACTTTAGAACTGGAAGAGATTGCAGATATTTTCTGAAACCCAGAATACTTAAATGATTCGTCTAAGTTTATTCAGGCAATTTATAGTAGAGCCAGGCCAGAACCTGTGTCTCCAGAAACTAAGGTCAAACTAGAATGTATCATGTCGCTGAACCTCCTCCTGAAAGACTTGGGGCCGTTTCATGATGATCACCATGCATGATGTTGGGGCAGCTTCTCGGAACTCAGACTTTAATTGTCTCTGGCTCCTGGGAGCTCTCCTGATAGTAATTTGTGCCAAGCCACCAGAATAATGCTGATGGCCATTGTCTTAGGTTTGCTTTAAAGTTGTCCATCCTGATAATGATCACCTGGCAAACAGAGAAATTTATTCTGCTGGACATTTGTAAATATTCAATTTGAATGTTGGAAACTGGGAAACCCATCTGATTAAAACCTGGATCTCACAGACCTGGCTGAGGAATACATGCGTGATAAAATTAATCCATTGACTTAGAAATGGAGGTGAAAGACCATCTTTCAGGAAGTGTAGGTTGGCTGGGTAGGTGGGGGGATTAGACATTGATTCAAGAAGGCAGGAGAACCTTAAAGGTTTCAGATGGCTTATCATTTATCTGTAATGGGAAAAATACTTTACCACCGAGATAATATCTTGGGATAAATTTGAAATCACAGGCTGTGTTGTGGATGTGTTTGCGGATATATGTGAATTGCAAGAAATGAAATTTTTTTCTGTGAGTGTAATTTAGCATGGATAAGATGATGAATAAGCTATATGCAATGAGAGCCCATTTGATATAATGTGTGTAATTTTAAACTTAAAACCATCGTGTTTTAGAACTGGAAGGGACCTTAGAGATCATCGAGTACAAATCATTTTGCAGATGGAGGAACTGAATCTCAGAGAACGTGAGTGGCTTTGCCTACAGTGCGAACTAGAATCCAGATATTTAGACTACTATGTTTGGAGACTTTTTAGAATATAAGGCTTGATATCCATGGGCTCACTTTTAATATTTTACCGATAGTGGTTTTATGTCATTGCTAATCAGAGCTATAATGTGATTTCTTCTGGAAGATGGGCCAACTCTTCAGCCCTTTGCATATGGGGATGCTTAATAAAAATGCTTTCTGTGACTCCTAATTAATACTGTAATTAATACTCAATGATGCAAGTGTAGGGAAATTAGCACAGTGTTACTTGTCAACCTCTTCTTTAGTTTGGGCTACTAATGTGGCAGCTTATGTTTTCTCAGTTAGCTGATTCAAAAGAATTCAGAGAGGTTCATGTATGCCGTTCTTTTCAAAGAAAAACACTGGTTGCTAGAGGGATTGGGTTTAATGTAGTTTCATATCATAGAGATTTTAATAATGCAGTCTAAAGTATTTGTACATGAATTCATTAAGCCCAGATTAGTCTTATTATAATTACTCAAAAAGTAATTCAATCTAAGAGAAAACATTTTAAATGGATATAAAATATACCGTTAGTTGGGAAGCCATACTGTTCTCCTTTATCAGCCCCATAAAGTACTAGCAGACTCGAACATAACTTTCATAGTATACAGAATGCAATCATAAAAAGTATTATTCCTAAATCTATTTTTTTATGTTCTTTCAGTAGTTAAGAGCTTTATCCCTCTGTGCTAGGAATGAGATATACTAGGGATAGAATGCCGTAAAAATGGTAGGACTTACCAGCTCATGTCTCTTGCACTGCCTTTCCAAGTCAGTGTAGGCTGATGGGTTATAAGCACAGCCCAAGATTGATGTTGGTAGCACATTCCCTAGAAACTGTAGCAGGAAGATACTTCAGGGCTTTTTTTTTTCTTATCCACAAATAAAAGACATTTACTGAACACTGCGTGCCTTCAGAGGTACAACAGTGACAGGCAAAGTATTGGTCTTCATTTCTAACATGATAAAAGGTGAAAGGAGGCCAGGAGCAAGGAAAACGAGAGAACTTTCCTCGGCCTACATCCAAAACAAGACAGAGAAGAAAAAGGAGAGTGAGATGAAAGGCCTTCCAGCATTAAAGAATGTTTGTCGTTTTTGGCATGGAGGGCTGGGGATGAGGAGTGTGGCCTTCTGGTTGGTCCTTAACGCTGTTACCAAGGCTCACCGGGGCTTGTTCAGTTTGAGCTGCCGGGGTTTGCCTGGAGGAAGCAGGAGAGTCGTGGATATTGGCTGTGTGGCCACACGGCTGCCCGAGCTGTCTGGCTTCGGAGACACAGAAAACTAATCACAGCCCCCATGTGGTGCCACTGAGGCCAAGCTCTGGACTCTGGCCATGCTCTGGGAGAGACAGACCTGCACCTGGACAGGAAGGGGCTCTGCTTAAGTGGTTTGTTGTGTTCAAACTTTAATTCATTTAATAAAGCAGCAGAACCCTTCTCTCAGGCCAATTCTTTATAGAACCCCACTATAGGGAGTAGAGCGGGTCTCTCTGAGGCGCTGCCAAATCAGCCGCCCCCATGCGGTTCCTACCTCTTTTGACCCTTACCCACCGTAGAGCGTGGCTTGAGGCACTGGTCAAAGCCCAGAGCAGGGCTGACTGAGCCCCTTACATGGTGGTCTTGAGAAACAGTGATGGATCCAGAAGAGACAGGCAATGTCAAAGGAGTGAGTGGTACCAAAACCAAAGGCCAGGCCTTGGGTTTCTGGAACCTCTGGGTTCTGATCACAAGCTGTTAGATTGCTGGTATTTGAAGGTAGGACATCATTGGATCTCTGATCTCAAAGCTTAAAATAATTCATTTATAGGTAATATTTGAGAATTGCTTTGGAGTTTCTCAATGGCATGTAGCTATAGGATGACAAGAAGGAATTAAAATGTTCATTTTATTTGAATGAATTTTCCTCTCATGATCCTTTTATAGTCTTATACAAGTCACAGAGGTTTTTCAAATAGTAGACAATCAATAAATGCTTATTGAATAATAATACTGTAATTTGTAGAAGACTTTTCACATATCAGTCATTGTGTGCTCCTATATACATTATGTCATTTAGTCTCTATGATAATTTGAGGTAGCACAGAAAGTAGCTATTGTTCCTGGCATGTTATTGATGAGAAAACCAAGGCTTTGTAATTTTCTCAAGATCACGCAACCCGAGGAGGGACCAGCTCTGACTTTAGGACCTGAGTTTTTTGTTAGCCTGTTCTATTGCTTATTGTTATTATAACATTGACTTTCACCTGTCCAACATGTGCCATAAACCAGACACCATGTGCTAAGTGCTTTACATACATGCTTTTGGTTATCCTCATAGGAGTTCTGAAGGATAAATTTTATTATCGTCATTTTGCAAATGAGGAAATGGAGACTCAGAGAGTTTAAATAGCTAGTCCACCGTGGCTAGGAAGCTGGCCTAGCCAGAACTGAACCAAGTATCAGACTGCAAAGTTCACGTGCTCCATGCTGAGTAAATTGTCCAGCTTCATCCATCCATGTGATATCCCTATGGCAGGGAGAAAGCTAATCCCAATCATCCCCGTTTTATAGATGGGAATATAGGCTACAAGAGGTTGAGTGATGACTCTGGGTTTCTGTTTGGTAAGGGGTTAGGACTTGATCCCAGGTCTTTGGGATCCAGTGGCCATAATCATGTGGTGATAAGACACTGGATCATAAAGCAATTAACCCTGCCCTCTTTGGGAAGCCCACCTGTGTGTTTGATCTGGGCTTTAAATTGAAAGCGGAACTACTCTGGAGCGCTGGTACTCAACAAGAGGGCAGGCATTGGTGGACCACAGTTTTGAACATGGAAAGGAAGAACTCACTTCATTCGCAGAGATTTGCAGGAGAAGCATACAGACTGAATTCCTGTTACTCTTCGTATCCATGGGCAGAGCTTGTTGGTTTTTGAAAATTGGTGAGGGAGGCAGCTCAGCTGATTTTGAAATTGACTTTGGTTAATGATGAACCTGACTGTCTTTAGGGAAGCAGCGTTCATTCCAGCTGTTCCCTTCCTTGGCTCTGGTTAGTCAGATCCCAGTAAAATTCACAATGCTTTACAGGAAAAGCACTTGGACTTGAAAGGGAATTTTCTTTGTGTAGCTCAAACCACAGAGGACTCGCAAGACAGCTGTCTCCCCAGGTGAGACTTCTTAAATGGGAGTTAAGTGCATGCATTTTCAAGAAACTAAACTCCTCTCATCTATAATTTAACCTAGAAAAGAAAGCAAAATTGAGAGAGTCGTATGATTACATTGTTTGAGAACTAGTAACTTCACCTCCCCCAGTTTTATGGAAGTCATGCACAGTTTCACTGTTTGGCATATCTGTAATGCTGCGGGATGTGGGCTAAGTGTGATATCGTAATAATAGTGAGGGTTTCTCTAACCATAGTTATGGACTCTGGATGGAAATAGTAAATTATTCCTAGCAGACTGAATGGGCAATAAGACTGCCATTCCGTCCTCCTCATAAAACAAAGCAATAGATAAATAAAGCAGAGCCAACTCACTTAACCCGCGTGGCTCTGTGCGCTGCTAATTATTAACCCAGGCACAAGAGAGGGGTTCACCCAGAGTGTAGTTAAATCATTTTTTAATCGAGGTAAACACTGGCCATGTGGATGAGTAGCACTCAAGAAAGTTTTTAATCAGCAACGTTTAGGAATCGCCCAGCCTAATTGCCATAACTTATTAATAATAATAAATAATCTAGTATTTTTATGGCCCCTGTCTCTGGAGGACTCAGTGCATTAACGATCTCTAGGGTGTGAATCTCTCCGTAGCTGTGGGGGAAGGGGCAGGGATCCTTGGTGCTCATTCCTCACTGAAGCAATTGGACATCAGGGCTGAGCAAGGCAAATCTGAGTGCATTCCTTCTTTCTTATTTTCTTCTTCCCGCATGTGAATCGCCAGCTCATGTGTGCCCTTTCATCTATCTATAGGACCAGAATGGCTCCAGGGACTGGGGGTGGGGGCCCGAGAACAGGCTTTTCTTTGTTCACGTGAATGACTGCGGTTGAGGTTTTCTCCCTTGGGAAGTGAGTATGAGCAGAGCTTTGTCTGAAGGAGTTCATTTCCTCTGCACAAGTGTCCCTGGTGTCTTTGGGCTCAACCTGATTGTGGCTACAGTGGTTGCTGGTGACTTCCAACTCTGTACTTGCATGATTTCTAATTCCTGTGAGAGCAGAAAAGATGGCGCTGAGCCTTATTCTCGGATCAGCAGATAGGATGGGAAAATGTTTGTATAAATTATCAAACTTTACCTTCCCAACACCATGGCATGGGTATTTGAATATGCCTAGGTCGTCAACAAGGAAATCCGAGCTCAGAGTGTGTAGATCTGTGGTCCCCAACTCCCAGGCCATGGACCATACCAGTTGGTCACCTGTTAGGAATTGGGCCGCACAGCAGGAGTTGAGAGGTGGGTGAGCGAGGACGTTTTACCTGAATTTACAGCTGCTCCCCATTGCGTGCATGACTGCCTGAGCTACAACTGTCAGATCAGTAGCAGCATTAGATTCTCATAGGAGCATGAATCCTACTGTAAACTGTGCACGCAAGGGATCTGGGATGCGAGCTCCTTGTGAGAATCTAATGCCTGATGATCTGAGGTGGAGCTGAGGCAGTGATGCTGGCGCTGGGGAGCGGCTGCACATACGGATTGTCATTAGCAGAGAGGTTTGACTGCACAGAGACCATAATAAATCAAATGCTTGCAGATTCATATGAAAACCTATCAGCAAGTGGCAAGTGACAATTTAATAATAGTAGAAATAAAGTGCACAATAAATGTAATGCACTTGAATCATCCCAAAACCATGCCCCCATTCCCCTGGTCCATGGAGAAATTGTCTTCCACGAAACCAGTCCCTGGTGCCAAAGAGGTTGAGGATCACTGTTCTAGGTGATTGACTCCTGAATAACTCTTTGTGGTTGGTTAGACTGAAAAGAGAACATCCTACTTAAATTTGAGGCCCTTTGATTTTTACAAGTGGCCACTCTGTATGGTTGGGACTCAGGAACACCAGAATAAAGGGCGGTGAGAGCATGTCTATGGCTAATGTCCTCCGATGTGCACAGTTTTTGTGGGTTAAAACATAGCCAGACAGCACAGAAACTACTTCTTCTCACTTATTTTCCCATTCTTCTGTCCGTGAATCATTTGAGCCTGAGCCTGGATAGCTGTTTCAGTCTGGAAAAGTGATGTTTTAAAGATGGTACCTAAGCCATTATTATACAGAGCAAAAAGATGAATAGCACTAAGAATGAAATGATTTATACCACAGACCATGAAAGACATAAATTTAGAGTGTAAATTACAAGATAGCTCACGTGCAAAATTGTTGCAATATTTATACTAGTGTTTATTAAAATTTACATTTGAATAAAAAGGTACAAAATGTAAATGGGGCTGAAAAGGAGTTTTTGAAAAAAAATCTAAAATAGCCTATACGAGTTTTTGGAATAGACGATATGAACAGTACTCTATGCAGATTTGTCTGCTAAAGCGTGAAATATACAATGGAATGGGGAAGAATAAGGTCACTAAATCCCTGCCTGAATTTCTTTCCTCCCCGTCCACTGGTACTTTCTGGTGATTCAAGTCAGCACTGAATCTCGAAGGAAGTGCTCCTTGTCAAAAGCCATAGAGATGAGGTCGAGGATTCTGGACAGATGTCGAGACTGGATCCGTATTTGAAAGACTGATTTTATTTCACTGATGTTTTCAAGGTTGGAAATTTTTGTCTGTATTCATTAGAAGGGAGTGATAAATCTCTAATTTGTACTTTGCTAATAACAGTGATGAGCTTTTGTGTTTCATTAAGGTTAAATGAATCTCTGTGTCCTGGCTCAGCCTTTAACTCCACGTGTGACCTTGGGAAAAATCTTTCAATTGTCTGGGACTCAGTTTCCTCATCTGTAAAATGAGGGAGTCGGACCAGATGAGTGCTAAGACAGACCACCCCTCTTTCCTACCCTCCTGGGTGGGAACATACCATGCCTGGTAGTTAGGACCCACAAAGGTGATTAAGACACATTGCTCTTGTCCTCAGGAGCTCATGATCTACATAAATAACTCATTATAATATGAGCTATAATTGCAAAATGCACAAATTACTCCAGGAGCACAGAGGCAGAAAGTGATTTCCCTCTCTGTGGGGACAGACTTCACAGGGGCTGTGACATTTGAAGCCTGAATAGGAGGACTCCGCCAGGTGTGCAGGCTGGTCAGAAGGTGGGTGGTTCGGACTGTGGGTTCCAGGAAGCAAACGTGTGAAAGTGGTATATTTAGGAAGCTGCACACGGTCCTTCTCACAGTCTCTAGGCAGTGGCATCCCACACACTGCTGGCTCCGAATTTGTACTAATGATGAATTATTGAGGTTAGAGACTCCGCATAGCAGGTACAAATTAGAGCAACGTCAAGGTTGTTCTGTAATGGCACTGATATGGCCTACTTACATCCCACTTGGCTTTCTTGAGTGTGAAAGACATGGTGGTACTTTAGCCAACGTCCTGGGAGTTATGAGCCTACAATCTGTTTTAGTTGTGCCAGGGCCGCTGGCCTGGATGTGCCCTTGGGAGCCTGTGTGTGAATATCAGTGACACTCCTCATGAGGGTTAAGTGTGCCCAAGTGGAATGAAACTGTCACCATAGGTCTCTTCTTGCAGTCTGTTAACCCACCAGGTGTGTGTCTCATCCACACCATTCACGGACCCTTGGCACTTTGTGACCTTGCAGGAGCTGGTGTTTCTGGTGTCAACTGAGAGCAATGATGACAATAACTTTAAACTTTAGATTGTAATGTAAGATGTGTTCATTGTTTAAAATTAAAACAATACAGAAATGCTTACGCAATATATAAAAAAGACCCCAAATTCCATCTCCCACAGATAAATGACATTTCTGTAATCATCATCACAGATCTCTCTTCATGTAGCCATACACACACACACAGGTACATAAATGGGCTCGGGATTATATGTTCCATTTTTTATCTGTTTTTTTTTTTTTTTTTTGAGACACAGTCTCACTTTGTCATCACAGGTAGAGTGCAGTGGCCCGATCATAGCTCACTGCAACCTCAAACTCCTGGGCACAAGCGCTCCTCCTGCCTCAACCTCCCAAGTAGCTGGGACTACAGGCGTGTGCCATGATGCCTGGCTAATTTTTCTATTTTTTGTAGTGACAGGGTCTTGCCCTTGCTCAGGCTGGTCTCAAACTCCTGAGCTCAAGCAATCCTCCCTCCTTGGCCTCCCAGAGTCTAGGATTATAGCCTATCTGATATTTATATTTAAAAGTAATCAAAGTCCTTAAATAATCATTTAAAACAGCTGCACAATAATCCATTGTATAGGATATATTATTTTTGGTTTGAGTCCAGTGTTTTGGAATATCCAGTGTTTTGCCATTATAAACAATACCATGATGAACATCCTTGTAGACTTCTTTTATACCTTTAGTTATTTCATTAAATTAAAGTCTTAGAAGTGGTATTGTTGGGTCAAGGAATGCATGTTTAACATTTCTGTGTACACTGTCAAACTGTCTTCTAGAAGTTTTGTGCTATTTTACAACCCTACCATCAGGGCAGGAACTGCTCATGTCTGTGGGGTGCTCTCTGTGTCTCTGCCGGTGCTCTCTCTGTCTTTAACTTGCTGAGAAAGAATGAGCAGATGAGAGTACTTCTGGGGTGATTGGGGGGCAGTACAAGCCAGAAGGAGCCCAAATGCACGTGGGAGATGTCAAAAAGTGCCTGGCATATGTACATATGTTTACCAAAAGAGACATACCAAAATGCTTATCACAGTTCCTAATCACCAGACACTGAGGACAACCCAAATATCCACCAACATTAGAATGGAGACATAAACTGCCATATAATCACACAGTGGAATACTATAAAGCAGTAAGAATGGATGGTCTGCTATGTGCTACAGCATGGTGGACTCCAAAAGAGTCCAGACAGAAAAAACCCATGCTGTACCAGTCCAGTCATACAGAATTCAACACTAGGCAAAATGCATTTATGATGTTAGAAGTCATGCTAGTGGGCACCATTGGGAGGGGTGGGTGTCAGTGACTGCTTGTTTATGGTTTTTCACTAGATGTGTGTGTTCTGGTGCCAGAGAGAGTGCTTGCATATAGTAGCCTCTCACATCTTTGTTGAAACAATACATTAATATTTTTTCTCCTAACAGGCTTTGACCATGCTTGCTCCTCTGTGCTCTTTGATAAGTTACTTAACCTTCTGGAGCCTCAGTTTCCCCATCTATAAAATGAGAATGATAATAGAACCTATAAGGTGGTTGCAGAAATAATACGATTAATATTTATTAATAATAACCACCAGTTTTTCTGTTTACTATGTTCTGGGCACTGTTCTAAGCCCTTAAAACATATGATGATATATTTAATCTTTGCAATACTCCTAGCTATTTTATGGTTTAGAGAACTGTAAGTCACCGAGGTAGTAACCTAGTCAGGCTCATTCCAGAGGCTGAGCTCTTAACCACTGTCTCTTGTGTTAAAGGAAATATTGTACAAATAATGCTTAATACAGTTAGTATATATTGGCTATGATGATTACATTGTCCTTTTCAGCATCGATGTTAATATTTTTTTCTCCTCTCTCTCCCCTTCCCCTCCCCGATTTTTGTCTCTCCTGGCAGATGTTTTTCAGCAAGGTAAGTGTCACCGTCTCCTGCCTGCTTTCTCATTGGCTGTGTTCTTTCGGGAACAAGGGTATGGCCTGTGTGCAGAGAGGTCTCTGTGGATGTGTCATGTGGACTTTAGGGGGCACCATGAGGACAGTGGCCTGTCCAGCCTCTGCTTCTTCCTCTGACTCACACTTGGGGGCAGGGTGGAAACCGGATAGTTGGGGGCAGGGATGATGGGGGAGGGGTCTGTGGCTGGGCCCTGGCAGGGGCAGAGCTGCTGAGGGACCGGTGAGGAGCAGGTGTCTCCAGAGGGGAATCGGGTGGAAGGCGCCTGTCCCTCGGGCTCCTGTGTCAGGGCCAGCTGCTACTTGGTCAGGGCTGCCCACGCCAGTGCCAGTGAAGGTCTCTGCCAAGCAAGCATGTTGCTGCCGTGGAGGTGTGGGCAAGGCCGTGGCTGGCTGGCCACCGTGTGCCCTTCAGCCTGGCTGTGCCTCACAGCCTCTCCAGCTGGGACTGAGACAGGGCCAGGTGAGAGTGTGCAGTGTCATCTGTTTTACCAGCAAGGTCACGTGTTCCAGGGAATTGGAGACAGAATCCTAACCCCACATCAAGTCTTCTGGCCCATGTTTTAGTCCCTACTTAGGATGCATAGCCACTGCGCTCTGGGAAGGAGACTCATGGGCCGTAGCCTCCTTGTTGAACATTCTAGATACACATTAAGGGGGAATTGTCTTTCTATCACAGCTTGACACTACTGGGTAAAAGTGGCAGGGCATCACTGTTTATATTCAAGCTGGGAAATATGTTTGTAACACAACACACATCTGCTGCATCTTTCTGGGATCCAAGGCTGGCTTAGAATAAAAGAGACTGGTTTAAAAATACATCCAGGCATTCCATAAATAGACTCCAAATAATCTTACAGGCTTGATATTTTCACAACTGTTATTTCACCCCAAACATGCAGCCTGTGTTAGGGAGAATATCTGCTCTTTCTGACAGAAGTGCAGTAGTGGGTAACAATGAGGGTACTGTTGTGTTGTCTTTTAAGAGTCTGGAGTCATAGACCTACTTTTATAAATAATTCATAAATCCCAACAAGCTCTAAGTAATAAGTTCCATTTGGCTAGAGACTAAGAGATGAACAAAATTGAAAAGGTGTCGCGACTGTTCGTGTAATGAAAGCGCTGCTGTCAGGGCCCGTTGCTGCAGTGAGTTCCTTCCTTGACAAATTGGGGGGTCAGTGGGGCGCTCTGGGAGGAGAATATTATATTTTTTTCTGTGAGCTAGAATGCAAGCACCACTCCACACTGAATTGCATTTCTCCCCTTGAAACACAAAACGCATGAGTTTGGAAAGTCTGGATGTGTATGCTGAGGCTCTGAGCAATGCAAAGGGGGAGGCTTGAGTCAGATCTGGCTTTTCTGCACACAATGGTGAGTGTTCATGGTGGTTGTAATTGGCATAAAAAATGGCTTACCAGACTGCCTATTGTCAAGCTTGCCGCCTTTTTTAATCGGTCGTGCCATTCGATTGATGGGATTTGCCTGTCAGTAGCAATGATATGCAGAGCAAAAGTTATAATCATCTACAAATCACTGGCTATCGAGACTTAATAGCATCTGCCAGAGACGGAATCCGCTAGCTACCCATTGCCCTGTGCGAGGTGGGCGGCAGCTCCCTTCTAAGATGTTACTAGGATTTCAAACGGAGAGAACTGAACTCGGTTTTGTGAATTATTTACACGGCTCTGGCCTTATCGGACCATTTCGTGCAGAGACACATTCTCTGAAATGATGGCAGAGAGCTCGCCAGCTGGTACCCACTTCGTACCTTTGTTTCTGGTCATTCTGCTTACAAAAATATCGCTCAGTAAAATGTTCAGCCGGCGACTGTCATATCAGACCAAGACAAAATGTTCCGTGTCTTACAGACAGAATCTAAAACCGTGATCTTCATAAATGTCTTCTGTGGTTGACACTCTGGGCTGGAATTGTGCCATTAACTTGAAACATGGGAGCGATGAATTGTGCTAGAAATCAACAAGCAGAAAACGATGTGGCTTCCAATGAACAGATGCCACTGGCTTGTCTTCTGAAGCCCATCCACGCAATGGCGACTTTGAGTGGCTCTGCCTTCCTGAACACACCATGGGCATCCGGGCCCTGCTAGCTTTGGCTCGGCCAAGGAGTCCTGGGAGGTTGGGGGGAAATGCTACGTTGCAAGTGTGTGCTCCTGGCAGCAAGGGAGGGAGGACTTGGCCCAGAGGAGTCCCTGCCTGTTCAGTCTGCTGGGTACCCTGGCAGGTCCTGGCAGGGAGGCAGGCTTGCAGTTGACAACATCAGACATTCTCAGAGGAAACAGAAGTTATTTCCTCTGGATTGCATTATCTTTTATTTCACTACAGATCAATCTTGTTATAGTAGGTGACAGCATAGCAGATACTGCTGGGCTTTTCTCTGCTGTATCTGTGGTGCGTGCACGTGGGAGGATGTTTCTACTGTGCTCCTTTGCCATTTTATAGCTTCTTTCTGTTCTTTCATCTGTAAATGCCACTTGCTGTGACGCTTAGACCACAGGGTCTGAGGACGGTCAAGGACCAGTGGGCCTGCAGCTGGGCCTTTCTAAATAAGAGTTGCAGGGCCACAGGGCCACGTTTTCAAGGAGCCTTAATTGACCTACATTCCCTGTCGTCCACAGAGCTCATGAGCCATTGGGTGGCTCTCAGGAATTCCGAAGTGCCGTAGAATTGCTCTTCACAACATCAAATGCAATTGAAAATGCTGTATGCGCACGCGTGTTTAGAATCTCTAGTTTCAGAGCACTTTGATGCCAATCATTTAATAACGATGAAGTCAGGACCACACACACACACACACAAACACACACAAACACACACAAACACACATGCCTCATTTGAGGTTACCGAAGCACCTTTTGAATGCTCATCCGTAGCCTCAACCTTGATTCCGAAATTGAACAGCGGCTTGGAAATCAGAGCACTACCACTCACCGGAGTGTTTTAAAGCGTAAGTGGGCACAGTGTAAAGATTTCACCATTTGAGTTCGTTCTCTGTGCAGTGTCAACTGAAGTCCCTTAATGACTCTGAGCCCAAAGAGGCATAGCTTTTCCTCCTCTCCAGTTCTCAATTGGATCTAGGATCTTGCTAAGGCAGAAATTTTTCTTCCAACTCAAGTCATTTGTGATACCTCTCAAACACAGTGCACAGTGTGTTTATTCTGCAACTGGTAAACTGGTAAACATGTGGCAGACACTTTCTAGGCCTAGAGAATAAAGTGAACAAGACAGCTAAGGTCCCCGTTCTCATGGAACTGACAGCCTAGTTTTGGGGGGCATGGGGTAGCCAAGCATGCAGTAAATAAACAAGGTAAATTCAGAGAGGGATGAGTGAAGAGACTGTCTCAGGTAACGTGCTGGTGGCTAGGAGGGCTACTCTAGATGGGGCAGCCGGAGAATGACGAGAAGGACCAGGTGTTGGAGTATCACAGGGGAAAAGCCCGTTAGGCAGGGACATCCCGATGTTCCAGGCACAGAAGGAAGCGGGGGTGTGGCTGGAGCCCGAGAGTGAAGGAAGGAGTCAGGTGAAGTGAACAAGGAGAGCGAGGCAGGCGTGCAGTCTGGGCGCAGAGGGAGGGAGTCCGAGGTGGGTGTGAAGCAGAAGGGTGGCATGGTCATGTTTACATTTCAAAACGCCCGCTCAGGATGCTGGGAAGATGCACAAAAATAGTGTGTGAGAAGTGCAAGCCAGGACCAGGGCTGAGTGCTGAGTGGGCTCAGGCCCTAACTGCCACCCCTAGCGAGTCTGCTCTTCTGGGCAGTGGGAACGGGCAGCCCCATTCCCAGCCAGCTCTCCTCTGCCGAGAGCCCGCTTTCTGCTTGCTCTGCCTGCAGAGGGCCTTGTGCCTGTGGCTTATACATCCTCTCCTTAAGGTCGGCCAATTATGCTCATCAAAGACAGCATTAAAATATTCCCATATGTCTTTAAAAAAAGCACTTTTCTTCAATACATACATATGTATCATATATTTAACCCAGCTGAGTATGATGCAGAGGAAATATAGCAAATTTCGAGATCTCCGGGACCACATTGGCAACAAAGAAAGGGGCCCTTTGAGGGACTATGGTCCCCTACAGATGCCATGCCCTTTTGCCATGGGCAGCCACTCCCCAACTCTGCAGAGTGAGGCCAGGCAGGAATTTGGATCCACAATTGCCAGATATCCAGGAGTTTCAAGAGAAGCCAGTAAACTGGGATGGCATGGCAAACCTTATAATTTTTAAGCTTTTAATTAAAGCTTAAACAGACAAACTAAATCTATCTGTGGCCAGAATGGCCTCTGATCTCAGATTGGTGGCCAGTGCTTAGGAAACCTCGATTGTGCTTCCAGCAAGGTTGTTGCCTTTGGGGAGAGAGCTTGGGCCAGGTGCTTTGACCTGTGGCCTCAGTTTTCTCATATGTAAAATGAGAGAGTTGGAGAAATCCCTGACCCTGCTCGGCTTTGGGCTGATAATCTATCTCGAGAAGTTTTAAGTGGATTTGAGTTAATAGAGACATATCCCTTGTACAGGTTTTGGCTATTCTCTAGATAACTTGGATGAAAGCAGAGGCTTCCCTCATGGCTGCAAATTAAGTTAAAAGAATATGGTTTCAAAAGAGTAATGTACATGCCCATTTTAAAACATCAGCTCTTTCCCACATGGGTAAGTACTAGAATTCACAATGGATGGCATCGCTTTTATTAATTTGAAGAGAACAATAAATCACAGTTTGGTTTCTGGCAGCCAAGACCAGCCTGTAAATTGTTAGGGTGGGCTTGTGGCAACATGGGCCTACTGCCATTTATAATGAGCTTGACGAGCTATTTGCATATTTCAAACTTGTGGTCAACTTGCTGGGGCTGGTCTTAGGTTTTCTCAACCACTTCTGAAAACCCAATCTATCATAAAGCTATGACCCCTTAGCCATGAATTATGTTCTCCCTGAAAATGTTTTGCATTATGATTATTTTCTTTATGGGTGTGGGATTTGGGTGAATAAATTAAATTGATTGTTACCATTTCCAGGTAAACATTCCAAGTTGTTACATGCTGGTTAGCTAGTAAATGAGAAAAATGCATTAACGCTTTTATGGTGGCAAGTGGTTGGTTCCCTGGTCACACTTCCTAAATGCAACTGTTTACGGTGTATGTATATCATCTCCCTGTTGTGTCTGGAATCAATGTAATACTCAAAGTCACATAGGAAATGCATCCATCTTTCCAGCACAAACTGAACAACATCACCATTTAATTTTACATAAGTTCACTTTGTGAGTGTGCGTGTGTGTGTGTGTGTGTGTGTGTGTGCATGTGTGTGTGTGTGAGAGTGAGATATCCGAGGAAAATGATAACCAGATTTAAATAATCACATTTTTGGAGGTGCTTTATTACATTCTGTGTGGGCTGTACAGGCTGCTTGTTCCCTGCCAGGTGACCTTGGGGTGGATCTTTCCTTGTAGCAGATTCGTGTGTGCCCACTCCAAGTGGAAGGCATGAATTTGGGGTGGGGTTTTAGTCTCTTCTACCACTCACTTGGGTTTCAAAATTGCGAGATCAGGAAAGGGAGAAACTTAAATTCTTCTGTTGAGATGGTAGCTCTTAAGAAGAGTAGTTCGTCCTTTTAAAATTTTTGTTGGGATACTAATAATAACGCCAATATTTGTGTACTTTCTGTATTCCAGGCATTGGTCCAGGTACTTTGCACACATTTTCTCATTGAATCTACTCCCAAACTTTATGAGTACAGTCAGCACTGCATAACAATATTTTGGTCAATGGCAGACCAAATATACACTGGTGGTCCTATAAGGTTGTAATATTGGAATTTTAGTGTACGTTTTCTATGAATATATATGCTCAGATACTTAACCATTGGGTTGCAATTGCCTACAATATTCAGCATAGTGACATGCCATACAGGTTTGTGGCCTAGGAGCAAGAGGCTATACCATGTAGCCTAGGTGTGTAGTAGGCTAGACCATCCAGGTTTGTGTAAGTACATTTTATGATGTTTGCACAAATGAGGAAATCACCTACTGATACATTTCTCAGAATGTATCCCTGTTGTAAAGGGACACATGACTGTAATTCTAACCAATAATCCCATTTCACAGAAGAGAAAACTGAGGCACAGAGTGGAATTGACCTAATGGCAGTTATATAACTAGTGAGTCATAGAGCCAGGATAATTTTTTAATTGATAGGCTTTATTTTATTTTATTGAACAGTTTTAGAGATATGAAAAGTTATGAAGATAGTACAGAGTTTCCATATACCCTGTACCCAGGTTTCCCTGTTGTTAACATCTTGCATTAGTATGCTATATTTGTTATAATTAATGACTCAATACTGATACTTTGTTACTAACTAAAGTCCATAGTTTATTTCAATTCCCTTAGTTTTTTTTTTCTGATGTCCTTTTTCTGTTCTGGGATCCCATCCAGGATGCCACAATACATTTAGTTGTCATGTCCCCTGAGGCTCCTCTTGGCTGCGATGGTGACTTAGCCCGTTCCTGCTGCTATGACAAAATACCTTAGACTGGATCATTTATAAACAACAGAGATTTATTGCTCACAGTTCTGCAGGCTGGGAAGTCCAAGATCAGAACACCAGCAGATCTGTTGTCTGGCGAGGATTTGTTCTCTGCTTCATGATGGTATCATCTGGCACTGTCTTCACATGGCAAAAGGGCAAAGCGGTGGCTTTAAGCCTCTCTTAAAGAGCATCAGTCCCATTCATGAGAGTGGAGTCCTCGTAACCTAATCACCTCTGAAAGACCCCACCTCTTAGCACCCACACCTGGGGGATTAACTTTCAGCATATGAATCTGGGGGAGATAGACATTCAGACCACAACAGTTTCTCAGACTTTCCTTGTTTTTGAATGACCTTGACAGTTTTAAGGAGTACTATTCAGGTATATTGTAGGATGCTCCTCTCTTAGAATTTCTCTTTTTTATGATTAGACTGGAGTTATGGGTTTTGGGGAGGAAGATCACAGAGGTAAAGTGCCATTTTCCTCACATCGTATTAAGGGCATGTGCTATCAACATGATTTATGACACTGATGTTGATCTTGATCACCTGGCTGAAGTAGTGTTTGTCAAATTTCACTGCTATAAAGCTACTTTCCCCCGCTTTTCCACACTCTACTCTTTGGGAGGAAGTCTATGCATGGCCCACCCTTAAGGAATGGGGAGTTATGCTCCACTTCATTGAGGGTGGAGTGTCTCTATGAATTATTCTTCCGCACTTGAGATTTGCCTCTTACCCTTCATTTATTAATTTATTCAATAATTTAAATCGATATGGACTCATGGGTATTTATGTCACACTTTGGGTTATAATGCAATACTGTTGTATTTATTTCATTCCAGCTTTGCCCGTTAGGAGCTCTTTAGGTTGGCTCTTGTACCCCTTTGGCATATTCTTTATCAAAAATAAATTTTTGAACTCTTCTGTAATACTTTATGGTACTACAAGATGCTCCAGGCTCATCATGTATATTTCCCACCTCTACAGTCAGTCATTTTTCCAAGGAGTCCTGGTTCCTTTTATTGGAGAATGGCCCTAAAAACCGAGATCTGGGTGCTAGGTATGCTTGTTGCCACTGGGATGTCCTTTCTCTTAGGCAGTCTCAGCTGACAGAGAAATCTGTGTGTATGCTGACCTGTGTATATACACATCTGCAAATATGTATGTAACCAGTTGTATCAATACTAAGTTAAGCATGAGTTTTTACTGACATGTCCAACTCTAATCCATTACCACATGAATCATTCGAGCCTCTTCTTGCTTATCTGTAGATTCCGAAGCCCACAGTGAGACGCCTGGGCCAGGATTTTGAATCCTAGCCAGTCTGACTTCAGGCCCTCACTCCTACAGAAGTCTCATCTGCCCCCAGTGGGACAGAGTCACAGATCCTCAGCCCTTTCCAAGGCTCGGCATGACTGCTCAGTTTCAGAAGGGCAAGTTGATTGGGTGCCCCTCTGGCTCCACACCAGACGCAGGCTTGTTCTCGTGACCCTGCAGCCAGTTCTAGCTTTGCAAGCTTCTCTGTGGGTTTGCCTTATCCTGAGCAAGGCCAGTTGCATAGTGCATTGTTTCTGTGCAAAGGCATTAGTACTTTTCCCCACAGCCTGGCAAGCCAGGGACTAAACAACTGGACTGTTCGTAACATTCCTTCCTCAGATTGGTTGCTGCTCATTGAGGACCAAGACAGAGCCAGCCTTTAAGTCTCCGAGTTTGTTCTGGGGATCGATTATGTGATTTCGAGGTGTTTCTGCTTGGGCAGGAGGGTGGTTGTGAGCATAAGTGGTTGAGCATGATTTTCTCTTTGGGTTGATACCCACCATTCCGTTTCCCCAGCTTCCTCTCTCTGCCACCCCTTCCCAGATGCCTGTGCAGGTACACAGTCCCCTCATTCAGAGGAGATGTCCCCACTTAGAGATCTGCTATGGTGGCTGCATCTAGCAGCCGGCTGACGGCTGACGGGGGTGCCTTGGAGACAGTTTTCTAATTCCTTCTGGTGCACCTGGTCTGCTACAGCCCAGCATTCAGAGAGCAGGGGCTGCTTGAACCCCTGATTTGAAGAAGCCTGGCTTGCTGGAAGTCACAGAGCATTACAAAGGATTGTAGTTAATTCATGCAAATATTTTGCTTGTAGCTGAAGCAATCTTTTGGGATGAATTTTGTGAATTAACAGAAATGTGTTTATACTTGACCGTGGGTTTGGTGACATGTTCCTCTGCTGATGGCTGGGTGTGGGCACTCATTGACAAGCGGCTTTCTTGTAGGGGACACTGGGGGCCTTCCTTTCTAGCACCCATCCCCCATCTCACCTCATTCATCCTCATAAAGCTTCACCAGATTGATCCCTTTTTTTTCAAAATGCTTGTCCACACCGCTGCGACTTAGGAGCTATTGGTTCCTCTACCTGGAATGCTTTCTCCTCTTTTCAGCACCCCTTTCCCTGTTCTGCACCCCACCCTTGGAAAAGTACGCAGGGTCTGCCATCAGGTGGCCGGCACAGCAGTGGGTGCTCGCCGCCAAGGTGTGCAGGAGAGGCGGACGCTCGTTTTTGCACAGTCCTCCAGTGTCTTATTCCAGTAGTCACAGCCAGTGCGACATGTTCCCTGGACATCTTTGAGAAGGTGCCACCCAGGACCCCTTCTAGATATGCCAGTGCTCCTGCCTGCTCTTCAAGACTCAGCCCAAATCCTCCCTGCGAGGTCGCCTCTGACTCTCCCAGGCGGGAGTTCTGCCTCCCCGTGCGCTGTCAGCGCTTCTCTCGCACTTTCGTAGTGATCTGTGTGAGCATGCGGCCTCCCACAGCAGCTTGAGCTCCAGAGAGAAGCCACCCGGAAGTGCTGAGCACGTAGTAGGCACTCAACAGATACTTGAGGAACGAAAGTGAAATCGGCTCAGAGGAATCAGCGTTGTGTGTGGCCTTTGCATGTGCACACGCTTCTTTCCCATTCGTGTCCGGCAGTCTAGGTCCTTTCATGAAGGCGTCGCAGAACGCTGGCTGTGTAATAGGTGGTCATGTTGCCTTGCAGGCCAAATCATATCCCATCCTTGAGTCCCAAAATCTTTCTCCATTCTGTTCCCCCACTGCCAATGTTTGGGGGGCGGTGAGGACGGGGGTGGGTGAAGTATTTGGACCTAGAATGGATCAGCAAGTATTTATTAATACCTGCTCAAGTTTGTACAAGGCTTGAGCGGGAGCACGGCAGAGGTGGCTTTAGCAGACACTGACTCTGCCTTCCAAGAGCCGACAATTTCACCAGAGACCCAGGGCCAGTCAGTGTGTGGGTGCTGGGTGCTCTCTTCTCCCAGTGCTGGAGGGAGTTGTAGAGATAGGAGTCCCTGGTGTGGGATGATTTTGGAGAAAGTTTTGAAGGAAGCAGAATGTCTGAGTGGCCAGGACAAGGGCAGCCTCGGGGTTGTGTGGGGTGGGGGCAGGACAGTCTGAATGGAGGTGGAGACAAAGACAAGCCTCGTGTTGTGTTTATGGGATGCTGAGAAGGCAGAGAACCTGGCAGGCTCTGGGTTGGGATGGGATGGGGCCAGTGATGGAGCTTTTGCAGCCTGTTTACTGCCAAAGAAACCTCTTTGTTTTCCCGTGCCCTCGAACACTCCCAGTATGATTGAGAAATTTTGCCCACCAAATGAATAGTATTAACTACTGAGTTTTCCCATTTTTATTACTCATTTTATTACTCCATTCATTACTCAAGGACTACCAATCAGCTACTCAGTGTTCCTGATCGGCATAATGAGTATTATACCCCTGAGTCGATGAAATTCCAGTTCATAGAAAAAACTGGATATTTTAGATAACTTGAGTAATGATTTTCTTGGTTATTTTAAAATCTAGCTAGCAGAGTTTAGACTTGTTCTAGGAAGCCCAAGAAAACCATTGTAGCTTTTTGAGCAGGGAAACAGCATGCGCTGTGCATACCGCACACATGTCCATGTTGTATGTTGGGTGGCCGAAGGTAACGATGACCTCTCCTGACTGACTGACTTAGTGTGTGCCAGGCACATCGCCAAGTGCTCCAGTACCTTAATGCACTTTCTTCCCAGGATAACCCTGGTGTGAACTAGATGTTTTTGTTGCCCCCCAAATTCATCTGTTAAAATCCTAACCCCAACCTATGCATTAGGAGGTGGGGTCTTTAGGAGGTAATTAGGTCATGAGGCTGGAGCCCTTCCAAATGGGATTAGCACCCTTATGAAAAGGAGAGGAGAGGGCTTCTGCTGTGGGCTCTCCGCCATGTGGGAACGTAGCAAGAAGGTGGCCGTCTGCAGACCAGGAAGAGTGTCCTTACCAAGAGCCTGACCCTGTTGGCCCCCTGATCTTGGACTTCCAACCTCTAGAACTGTGAGATACGAATATTTGTTGTTTAATACATGTTTGTGTGGGCCGGGCGCGGTGGCTCACGCCTGTAATCCTAGCACTCTGGGAGGCCGAGGCGGGCGGATCGTTCTGAGCTCAGGAGTTCGAGACCAGCCTGAGCAAGAGCGAGACCCCGTCTCTACCAAAAATAGAAAGAAATTAATTGGACAGCTAAAAAAATATATATAGAAAAAAAAATTAGCCGGGCATGGTGGCGCATGCCTGTAGTCCCAGCTACTCGGGAGGCTGAGACAGTGGGATTGCTCGAGCCCAGGAGTTTGAGGTTGCTGTGAGCTAGGCTGATGCCACGGCACTCACCCCAGGCAAAAAGAGTGAGACTCTGTCTCAAAAAAAAAAAAAAAATACATGTTTGTGGTTTCCGATATTTTTCTATAGAAGCCCAAGCTGACTAAGAGAAACCCCATGAGGGTTACATATTCATTTCTATCCCTGTTTTCAGATACTGAAATAGACTCAGAAAGCTTAAGTAGTTTTACTTTGCAGAAGGTCTTATGCCTAGTGAAGGGCTGAGTCTAAGTTCCTACCCAAGTGATTGTTCTGGATTCCTAATGACTGCACTACACAGTCATCTTGGAGGGACCAGAAGGCTGAGTTGGGCTTGCCAATGGGTCAGGATAGACAGTGAACGATCGGGCCAGAGGTCCAGCCAAGCCTCAGAGAAATGAAAGCATGTGCCCAAGAAGACTTTATATAAGTCTTCATAGCAACTTTATTCATAATAGCCCCAAACTGGAAATAGCCTAGGTGCCCATCAGTAGGAGAAAGGACAAACTGATTTACTCATAGAATGGAACACTACCAAACTATAAAAAGGAGCAAAGCATTCATGCACACAAAAACATGATGAGTTTCATAAAATGCTGAGTGAAAAAAGCCCTTCACTAAAAAGAGGAAACCTTATATGGTTCCATTTATGTGAAATTCTTCAAACTCATCTATGATGAAAAAAACTCAGAACATTGGTTGCTTCTGGGGAAATGGGAGTGGAGATTAACTTGGAAGAGGTGAGCGGCACCCTTCTGGGATGGTGGTAATGCTCTTTATCTTGATAGGGTTTGGGCTTTGCAGGGGTATGCATTTGTCAAAACTCGATAATGCACACTTAAGATATGTGCATTTCACTGTTTGTAAATTTTACCTTAAAAGGAAAAAAAGTGTAAATAAATACTGGACCCCGGTGAATGATATGTTCCCTGAAGTATTTAGGGGCAAGTGTACTGATGTCTGCAATTTATTTTGAAAGGTATCCAAAATAAAAATGAGACATGTTTACTGCTAGATGGATAGAGGGGTGGGTAGATGGATAATGAGTGATGGAGCAAGTATAGTACAAGGTTAATGGTAGAGACTAGGTGTAGCGTGTTCATTGTAAAATCCATTCACCATTGCTGCATGTTTGAAAACTTCATAATAAAATGTTGAGAATAAAAGGGAGATCCCGGTTGGGGTCCTTTGCATAAATAGAGATCACGTGGCCTCCGTAACTATAAATGCAGAGGACAGTCAGAGGTGGACCCGCCCAGAGGAGGAGGCAGTGCCTGGGGTCTGGCTGCAGAGCTTCAGCTGAGGAGGGGACTTGGGGGCTCAAGTGAGATGCTGCTGAGCAGCTCTGACTTGGATGCTGTGATTACTTAGGATGCTGTAACAAATGACCACAGACCGGGTGGTTTAAAATAACAGAAATCTGTTGGCTTGCAGTTCTGGAGGCTGGAAGGCTGAAATCAAGGTTGGAGCAGAGCCGTGCTCTCTCCGAAAGCTCTAGAGAAGGATCCTTCCTTGCCTCTTCCTAGCTTCTGGTGGTTCTCAGCAACCCCTGGTGTTCCCTGGCTTGTAGTGGCATCGCTCAGATCTCTGCCTTCATCATCACATGCCTCTGTGTCTTCTTATGAGGACAATAGTTATTTCGGATTTAGGGCCCACCCAATCCATTGCGACTGCATCTGAACTTCAAAGATACATCTGCAAAGATCCTGTTTCCAAATAAGGTCATATTTTGAGGTTCAAAGGAAACTTGAATTTGGGGGGATACTACCCAACCACTGCAGATGGACAACCAGCCAACCCTGGGGCCCTGAATGAGGGGCGAGCACTAGGGAAGGAGGGCAGAAGAGAGAGTCAGAGACCGGCAGGCAGGGAGGATATTCCTGAGGCCGGTGGAGAAGGAAACAAGGGCTTAGGAGACAGGAAAACAAGGCAAGTGGGTTTGCAGGAAAGGGCCAGGTCTCAGGCTAGGCCTCTCTATCCATTTATCTCCTGAATATCTTAAAGAATTAAAATGTAAATCTCGGAAATTAAATCCATGGGTGCAGTGTAAACAGAGGAGGCTTTTACAGAACAGACAAAGCTGTTCTTTCTTCTTATTAAACAGCCATGGGTGGGAAAGCACGTCTGTATGTACAGGTTTTATTTGAGATGGATTAAGGTTCGTGATGAGCGAATCTCTGAAGGATTGCAGGTGCAGTTCTCATAAACCCACAAAAGTTCAGCTCCTTATCTGGGGCTTATCCAAACCTGATGAAACCTTTTAGGCCAGCGTGGAGGTTAGGGACCTCCAGCAGCTGAAAGTTAATATCCTGCATCAGGAAACCACCTGTATCGTGGGGGGATGTGGGGGAGAGAGGCCAATAAATTAACGCACTCTCCCCATTGGGGGCCTGCTGTGGTTGGGGCTTCCTGGGCTGGACCACCCACTCTTTTTGATGGATGGATTACAGGTTTAGCCCTTGCAGCCCCTTTGGAAGAGGAGTTCGTGAATACGAGTTCTTGGGATCTTTTACCACATTCAGTTCTCACATCGGCTTACAGGATCCGATCCCTGCCACCGGCCGCTGCTCGCGCCTTCCTGCAACATCACTTTGAAGTCCCTTCCTCAGGCCTCCATTTGGCCGCTCGGACTCGTAGTCCAAGCTCACTCGTGCCTCAGCACCCGAACATTCCTGTGGTAGCTGGCCACTCTTTCTTTATTAGGCAGTCATCTCCTTTAGCCGTCCTGGCTAAAGTTTTACACCCATGTCCCAAACCTCATTTAATTTCTTTGTAGCACTTGTAGTGGGTTGAATTGTGTTCCCCCCAAATTCATGTCCACCCGGAACCTGAGAATGCGACCTCATTTGGAAATAGAGTTAATGTCTTAGTTCATTTGGAAGCCATACATGTATACACCAAGCTATAATAAAATAGCATAAATTGGGTAGCTTATAAATGACAGAAATTTATTTTGGACAGTTTTGGACATTGGGAAGTAAGTGTAAGATCAAGGTGCTGGCAGATTTGGTGCCTGGTAAGGGCTCGATTTCTGGTTCGTAGATGGTACCTTCTAGCTGTGTCCTCACGCAGAGGAAAGGGCAAAGCAGCTCTCGGGGTTGCTTTTGTAAGGACGCTAATCTCATTCATGAGGCTCTGCCCCCAGGACTTAATCATCTCCCAAAGTCCCCCCTCCTAATACCATCACCCTGGTGATTAGGTTTGGAAATATGACTGTTGGGGGGACACAAACATTTTAGACCATAGCAGTTAAGGATCTTGAGATGAAATCATCCTGATTTAAGGCAGGCCCTAAACCCAATGACCAGTTGTCCTTGTAGGAAGAGGAGAAGACACAGAGAAGGGCCCACATGAAGACAGTTGCAGAGCTTGGCGTTATGCCACCACCAGAAGCTGGAGGAAGCAGGGCAGGATTCTTCCTGAGAACCTTCAGAGGGAGCGAGGCCCTGCTGACACCTTAATTTTGATCTTCTGTTCCCCAGAACTGTGAAAAAATAATTTTTTATTATTTTAAGCCACCAAATTTGTGATAATTTGTGGCAGTAGCCCTAAGAAGCTAATATAGTACTCAACAGTATCTGAAATTACTTTTCATTCTTTGGTTTACTTGTTCCCTTCCTGTCTCTTTGGCTGGAATATAAACTACATGAGTACAAGGCCCTGGATGTGGGACTCATCCCCATATCCCAGTGCCTGGAACAGGGCCAGGTGTTACTGTACCAGGTGTCTGGAACCTTGCAAGTGTTTGTCACATTAATGAACCCTGTGAGATAGGAGTTGTCTCCCTCTCTGGTTGGTGAAACAGACACTCAGAGAGGTTTATTAACTTGCCCCAAATCACACGCTTGGCAGAGTCAGGATTCAAACTCAGGATTTCTGGTCCTCAAGTTCTGGTTTATTTCACAGCCTCAGAGGTTTTTTTTGTTGTTGTTGTTGTTTTTAATTATCATTATGTTCAGTACAGGTTTTCTAATATCTTCTCCCAGTGCATATCTTGATTATATGAGGATGAGTCTGGCTTTGGAGACAAGCTGAAGGTCATTCAAAGTTCATTTTACTAAATACAGTGAGACTCTCAGCAGGTATCATACTGCCTGTCTAGGGCAGAAATTGGATGTGGCGTTAGGGTGAGCAGACTAGGGTTTCCTGTGTCAACCCCACTAGACTACATGCTTCTCGTGGGCAGGACCCATCTTGCTCGTGTTTTTACCCCCAAGGCCTGAAACAAAGCAAGTATTTAATGGATATTTGAATGAATTAGTGGATGGATGGATAAATGGATGCCTGACAGTGAGGATAATTCTGAAAAAGAACTTGCGACAGAACTTAGAAAAATGATTACCACTTGGAAGGTTTGTAGCAGCATTCTATTCTGTTAAAGGAGGCCTCTTGCTCTATGGCCACGGCTTGTGTGTTTGTGTGGATCACCAGTATATTAAATCCTTGGTGCCAGAACTTTGACTTTTCTTATGCTTTCCATGGGCATTAATGCGTGATTGTCCTAAAAACTGGAAAAAGTATACACACACACACACACACACACACACACACACACACACACACACACACAAAGTAGAAAATTCATACCATAGTAGACTGGCACTCAGAGGGCATGGAACCATTTTGTTGCCATACCTAACCACAATGTGATGTCAGGAAAGTCACTTTTGCTGCTTGAATGTTCTCATCTGCAAAATGAGGGATTGGACATCTTCCTGAAGACTTATCCTGTCCAGCCTATTATTCTATGAGATGATGACTTCCAGCCACCTCTGTTGACACGCTAAGCTCTTTTACCTTGTGTCTTTCCCTGGCCCCCATTTGTGTGTTTCCTTAACTAGATTTTAAGCCTCTCCTTCACCACTGAGTCCCCTGTGCTGCCTCCTGCTCAGCAGATGCACTTCATAATGATGGGCTGCTTAGCTGAGGATGGCACGTGGGTTTAGTCTCACTCTGGACAATGGGTTGTTGGTCCTGAGGCTGAACTGGGTACGGGAACCACTGAGGACTGTGTAATTTCTGTGAACTTGCCTCCTGTCTAAAATAGTGATGTGCAGGTTTCCAAAAAGTCAACTGGAATTTTGGGGGGGATATTTTGAAACCTTAAGCCGTGTGTCCTTATCTATGCCCTTCTTCATGTCTGGCAGAGGTTCCCAGTGCAGAGAGCTCAGTGGGTGGCACACCTTTCCTTCAGAAACTTTGATACTTGCTCTTTGTCCTCACCTCCCCCACATCCTCTTAGACTTCAAAGATAGTGTGGTAGACAAAATAATGGCCTCCCAGAGGTGCTTGCATCCTAATCCCTGAAATTTGTGAATATGTTATCTTGCATAGGAAAAGAGACTTTGTAGATGTAAGTTAAGGATTTTGAGATGGAGAGATAATCTGGGATTATCCAGGTGGGCCCAGTGCAGTCACAAAGGCTCTTGTAAGAAGAAGACAGAAGAATCACGGGCAGAGAAGGAGATGTGATGGTGGACACAGAGGCAAGACAGAGAAAGGGAGCGTTGAAGATGCTCTAGGGCTGGTGCATCACCCTAGGGCTGGCAATGGAAGAGGAAGCAACTGCCACCTCAAGGCCTGCAGGGCTAGGAGAAGGGAGTGGTTAATGGAATGCAAGGTGTACTGTTGGCCTTGAAGATGGAGAAAGGGGGCACAAACCATGGAATGCAGGAGGCCTCTAGAAGCTGGGAAAGGCAAGGAAAAGGATTCCCTCCTGGAACATCTAGGAGCACAGCCCTGCTCACACCTTGATTTTAGGACTTCTGATTTGCAAGAGTACATTTGTGTTGTTTTAAACTACTAAGTTTATGGTAATTTGTTAGCAGCAATAGGAAACTAACACAGATAGAGACGTCTTTACTATTAGATTATAAATACTAAGGAAAGGAGGGCTTCTTGGGCAAGGCGATTATGCATTCACTCATCCAATTAACATTCATGGAGCATATGTTATGTTCCAGACAGTGTGCGAGGCACAAAGTGGGTGTGCTGGATTTAAAAAAAAAAAATTAGACATAGATCTGGCTCTCCAGGAGCTTAGAGCTCTAGAAGGAAGCTAAGACATGGACAAGAGTAAAACCGCAAGGCTGAAAATGGTTGGTATACAAATGATGGGTGGGCCAGCCACATAGCTCCTTAGGGCACCCATCTATAAGGGGAGCTAAACACACCATCAAGTATGGCTTAGAAAATGCTACACAAATTCTTTTTGAAAAGAGTATGGGATATGTCTGGAAAAAATATTAATAGTTTGATAAGCAGTTTGGGATAAGAAATAACACCCCAAGGAACTGGTTTCCTTGGTGAGGCTTAGGTTTCAATAGGGTTTGCAAGTTTGGGCATGAACCGAATTGCTGGGAACCAGGCAGGGGAATCCAAGTGCCCCAGTGTTGGTCCCTGTTACCTTTTCCTGACATAGCACTCAGTCTTCCCTCTACAAGAATGTCAAGCAAATATTTAAAGGCTATCATTTTGAAGGGCACAAAATTAGCAGTCTGCTGGTGTGTTGTTGTGTCTCAGTCTGGCTGTGAAAATATAACAAAAAAGATAGAATTAAACTAATTGGTCAATTTAAAGTAGAGAAAGTTCTTCATAAAGGCACTAAAGAAGGCTCATTGGGGGAAGTGTTTTTTAAACTTGGCCTTGAAGGAGAAGAAAACATTATTTGAGTGCAGGAGTTGGCCAGCTGCAGGCTGGCCACCTATTTTTGTAAATAAAGTTTTATTGGAACACAGCCACACCCATTCATTTACATATTGTTTATGGCTACTTTTGCACTGCAGTGGCAGAGTTGAATGGTTTCCACAAAGAACGTATGGCCTGCAAACTGAAAACACTTATTATCTGGTTCATAACAGAATAAGCCAGGGAAAGCATTTCTTATTCCTTGTCTAACTCGTTTTCCTGTGTCTCCATGGCAGGATTTTGGTCTGAAGCCATAATGAGTGAGAAATTTCAGCAATGGTTCTCAGTCTGTGTAGGGAATTAAGATGAAGATATCAACAGAGTGGTTAAATGAACCAAGGTGCTCCTAAATGCTGAAGTATATATATATATATATTTTTTTTTAGACAGAGTCTCACTCTTTTGCCCAGGCTAGAGTGCCGTGGCATCAGCCTAGCTCACAGCAACCTCAAACTCCTGGGCTCAAGTGGTCCTTCTGCCTCAGCCTCCCGAGTAGCTGGGACTACAGGCATGTGCCACCAAGCCCGGCTAATTTTTTCTATATACATTTTTAGTTATCTGATTAATTTCTTTCTATTTTTAGTAGAGACGGGGTCTCGCTCTTGCTCAGGCTGGTCTTGAACTCCTGAGCTCAAACAATCTGCCCGCCTCGGCCTCCCAGAGTGCTAGGATTACAGGCGTGAGCCACCGCGCCCGGCCCTGAAGTATCTTTTTAATTCAGGCATGTAGCAAACAATTGTCGATGCCCTGGTATATGTGAATCAGTAGGCTGAGGGTTGAATTATCCAAAAAAATATTAAAGTTGCTCAGTGGGTTTATTTCTTTTCTAATTATTGAGCATTGGTAATCCATAGTTGTACGGTATTCTATAGCAACCAGAATACTTAATTATTCAGAAACCCGGCCCTTGATCCAACTGAATATTGTGTACTTAGTTCCATATCGATAAGAACTATACCAGAAATTTTAATTAACCTTTCAAACTCCCTTTCGATTTCTTCGGGATAAATTAGAAAACATAGAGTGTCTACTGGGTTCATCTGCGGCGAGGGTTAGTTTAAAGTTGACCCAGCAAGGTGAGCTGGGTCAGGAATGATTCATTGGAAATGGCTTTGTTTTACTTGACTGTCTGGTGGGAAAGAATTCATGGGGTTATTTTTAGATATTCTATTCTCATGTATCAGTCAACTTTGGCAACATCGATTTACCTAACGGACTCAATTTGTAAATTGTAAAACAAATTCACAGGAATATTTAGAAACTACTTTCTGCATATACAGCAGGTTGAGAGACCAGAAACTATTAGTAGCTCTCTGGCCATCGTAAGGCTCCTCATTTAAGGCTTTATAACGAGCCTCCTTTTCATAGAATGTTGCCTCTTGTTGGCTTAGGCACAGCCGGCACAGGGACATGGGGGAGGCAGGTGATCTGGAAGTAGGCCCAAATGCAGGAGTACCCCCACCGGGGTTGGTTTGAGAGGGTCTGCATCCCACTGTCTGTCTTCTCAGGTAACAGGGCACAGAATATTTCCAACAAAAGCAGGATTTGAGTCTCTTAGGAGACAGGTTCTTCTCTGCTGGCTACATCAGAAAATACAACACAGATGTGATTGATGGCTAGGGATTAGTGACATTTCCGTGAACTTGGGACTTGATGAAACCCTTTATCTTTTATTCCCAGCGTGTAGTTTTTTTCACCTCATTTCCC
>RJWJ010011126.1:0-45199 GCA_004363605.1 Indri indri
TGTCACAAGAGCAAACAGACAACCTACAGAATGGGAGAAAATTTTTGCATGCTACAAATCTGATAAAGGGCTGATAACTAGAATCTACTTAGAATTCAGGAAAATTAACAAGAAAAAATCAAACAACCCTATCAAAAAGTGGGCAAAGGACATGAACAGAAACTTTTCAAAAGAAGACAGAATAATGGCCAAAAAACATATGAAAAAATGCTCAACATTTCTAATCATCAGGGAAATGCAAATTAAAACCACAATGAGATATCACTTATCTCCAGTGAGACTGGCCTTTATCAAAAACTCCCAAAACAATAAATGTCGGTGTGGATGCGGAGAGATAGGAACACTCATACACTGCTGGTGGGACTGCAAACTAGTGCAACCTCTGTGGAAAGCAATATGGAGATATCTTAAAGAGATACAAGTAGAAGTACCATTCGATCCAGCAATCCCATTACTGGGCATCTACCCAAAAGAACAAATGATACTCTATAAGAAAGACACTTGCACACAAACGTTTATAGCAGCACAATTCACAAATGCAAAGATGTGGAAACAACCCAAGTGTCTATCAATACATGAGTGGATTAATAAAATGTGGTATATGTATACCATGGAGTACTATTCAGCTTTAAGAAACAATGGTGATATAGCACCTCTTGTATACTCCTGAATAGAACTGGAATGCATTCTACTAAGTGAGGTATCCCAAGAATGGAAAGACAAACACCACATGTACTCACCATCAAATTGGTATTAACTGACCAACACATAAGTGCACATATAAGAATAACATCTATTGGATGTTGGGCAGGGGGGAGGGGGGAGGGGGGAGGGGGAAGGAGGGAGGAGGGGACTGGTATATGCATACACAAAGAGTGCAATGCGCACCACCCAAAGGATGGACATATTTGAAACTGGGACTTAGTGGGGGAGGGGGTGTAAGGGCAACATACGTAACCTAAACATCTGTACCCGTATAATATGCTGAAATAAAAAAAGAAACGTGATTGATATTTATGTGTTAATCTTGTATCCTGTGGCCTTAATGAACTCATTTATAAGTTCTAAGAGTTTTTGTGTTATTTCCTTAGCATTTTCTATGTATACAGTCATGTCATCTACAAGTAGGGACTGTTTTATTCCCTCCTGTCCAATCTATATGCCTTTTATCTCTCTCTTTTTATTTTTTTTTGGCCTTGTTTCAGGGCTAGAGCTTTCAGTAGTATGTGGAATAAGATTAGTGAAAGCCAGCATCATTAAATATTAGGGGGAAAGCATTCAGCCTTTCACCATTTTGTGTGATGTTAGCTGCAGCCTTTTATAGATGTTCTTTATCAAGTTGAGGTAGTTTCTCTTTATTCATAATTTGCTGAGAGGTTTTGTTTTATTTTTAAATTACGAATGGCTATTGAATTTCAGCAGCTGCTTTTTATGAATCAATTTACATGATCATATGATTTTTCTTCTTTAGCTTGTTGATATGGTACATTACTTGGCTGATTTTTTTAATTGGTTGATTTTTGAGTATTGAAGCAACTTTGGTTAAGTAAATCCAATTTGGTCATGGTGTATAATTCTTTTTATACTGTACAGGAGGAAGGTTTTTCTCAACCCTCTTAGGGTTTCTTGGCTGGGTCTAAAAATAAAACTGAAAAACATAGAGAAAAAGAAGAAAAAACACACAAATTTATTTAATATAAGTATTATGTGACACAGGAGCCTTCAGAAATGAACACTCCCCCAAAACAGGGAAACCTGTGTATTTTTACACTTTGGTTTGATGAACAGTGGACAGTTGTGGAGAAGTATGATTGGACAAAGGGGGTATGATCTAAAGGTAACAAACTGGGGGGAAATAAGCAAGGCCTATTGGTTCAGATTCTTTTCTGTGTCCTTGTGTCTTCAGATACAGTATTTCTTTCCTCCAGCTAGAGTGGGCACCTCTTGCATGGGAGTCTTATGTCCTGCTTCAGGGGAAGGTCAGAAAATTCTTTCTAGGTTTGATGACCTTCTTCAAGGCAGAAGGGCAGGAGAAGATCAGAGAACTGCTTCTTGTTTCTGCAGTTTTATCAAATTCCTTCAGCTTAAAATATTCAGTATGCAAAGTTTCCATATTTTGCATTTTCTGAGCCTTGTCAATACATTGCTGTATTTGAGTTGCTGATATTTTTTGAGTAATTTTTAATTGAAGTTCATAACATATAATTTGTCTGCAGTTTTCTTTTTTGTACTATCTTTGTCTGGTTTTGGTATTACGGTAATACTTGCACCAGAAAATGAGTTGAGAAGTGTTCCCTCCTCTATTTTCTGAAAGAATATGTGTAAGATTGCTGGTAATTCTTCTTTAAATGTTTGGTAGAATTCTCCAGTGAAACCATGTGGGCCTGGATAGTTTACTTTAGGGAAGTATTTTATTACAAATTCAATTCCTTTTTAAAATTTTTAATTATTATGGGTACATGATAGTTGTATATATTTATGGGGTACATGTGATGTTGTGATACAGACATACAATGTATAATAATCAAATCGGGATAACTGGGGTGTTCATCACCTCAAGCATTTATCGTTTCTTTGTGTTGAGAACATTACAATTACACTGTTCTAGTTATTTTAAAACATATAACAACTTGTTGACTATAGTCACCCTGCTGTGCTATCAAATACTAGATCTTGTTCATTTTAACTAACTCTATTTTTGCAAGCATTAACCATCCCAACTTTATCCTCTCCCCGACAACTACCCTTCCCAGCCTCTGCTAACAGTTGTTCTACTCTCCATCTCCATGAGATCAACTGTTTTAATTTTTAGCTTCCATATGTGAGAGAACACATGAAATTTGTCTTTCTGTGCTTGGCGTAAATTTCACTTAACATAATGTTCTCCAGTTCCATACATGTTGTTGCAAATGACAGGATTTCGTTCTTTTCTATGGTTGAATAATATTTCATTGTGTATATGTATCATATTTTCTTTATCCATTCATACATTGATGGACACTTAGGTTGATTCAAAATCTTGGCAATTGTGAATAGTGTTGTAATAAACATGGGAGTGCACATAACTTTTTGATATATTAATACTTATTTCCTTTCTTTTGGATATATACCTAGCAGTGGGATTGCTGGGTCATATGGTGGTTCTATTTTTAGCTTTTTGAAGAAACTCTATACTGTTCTCCAAAGTGGTTGTACTAATCTACATTCCCATCAGCAGTGTATGAGAGTTCCCTTTTCTCCACATCCTCACCAGCATTCGTTATTGCCTGCCTTACAAATTCAATTTCTTTAATAGTCATAGGATCATTCAAAATGTCTATTTCATCTTAGTTGAGTTTGGATAGTTTGTGGTTTTTGAGGAATTAGTCTATTTCTCCTAAGTTGTCAAATTTATGGGCCTAATGTTATTTATAGTAATCATTTATTTTCCTATTAATGGATACAGGTTCTGTAGTGATATCCTCTGCTTCACTCCTGATGTCGTTTATTTGTATCTTCTCTCTTATCATTGTCAGTATTGCTATAGGTTTGTCAGTTTTATTGATTTTTTTCCCCAAAGAATCAGTGATTTGTTTCATTGATTTTTCTCTACTGTTTTTCTGTTTTCAGTTTTATTGATTTCTGCTCATACCTTTGTCATTTTCTTCCTTCTGCTTGTTCAAGTTTATTTTGCTCTTCTTTTTCTTGTTTCTCAGAGTAGGAACTTAGATTATCTTTTTAAAACCTGTCTTCTTTTCTGATGTAAGCATTGAGTTGCATACGTTTTACTTTATTCACTGCCATAGTTGCATTCCACATATTTTGGTATATTGTATCTTTTTCTGTCTTAAAAAAATTTTAATAGACTTTATTTTCTAGAGTAGTTTTAGGTTCACAGCAAAATTTAGCAGAAGGTACAGAGATTTCCCCAATACTACCCGCCACCCCCCACCACAACCTCTGCCATTATCAACATCTCCCACCAGAGTGGTATATTTGTTACAATTGATGAACCTACTTTGACACATCATTATCACCCAAAGTCCATAGTTTACGTTAGAGTTCACTTTTGTTGTTATGTATTCCATATATTTGGACAAGTCTTTGGATACATGTTTGTGACATGTATCCACCATTACAGTATCATGCAGAATAGTTTAACTTCTCTAAAAATCCTCTGTTTCTCTGTCTATTCATTCCTTCCTCCCCCAAACCCTTTCTCCCAACACCTGGTAATCACTGATCTTTTTACTGTCTCCATAGTTTTGACTTTTCCAGAATGTTGGGATCACACAGTACGTAGCCTTTTCAGATTGGCTTTTTTCACTTGGTAATATACATTTAAGTTTCTTCTATGTCTTTTTATAGCTTGGATAGCTCATTTCTTTTAGCACTGAATAATATTCCATATATGAATATACCCCGGCTTAGTTATCCACTCGCCTAATAAAGGACGTCTTGGTTGCTCCCAAGTTTTTGGAATTATGAATAAAGTGGCTATAAACATATATGCGGAGGTTTCTGTATGGACATAAGTTTTTAACTTCCTTGAGTAAATACCAAGGAGCACAATTGCTGAATCATGTGATAAGAATGAAGAAGCTGCCAAACTGTCTTCCAAAGTGGCTGTACCATTTTGCATTCCCATGAGCAATGAATGTGAATTTCTGTTGCTGCGCATCCTTCCTAGCATTTTATGGTATCAGTGTTCTGAATATTGGCCATTCTATAGATGTGTAGTGGTATCTTATTGTTTTAATTTGTGTTTCCCTAATGATATATGATATGGAGCATCTTTTTTTTTTCAATTTGTGAAACATTTTAATTAACTTAAATTTATTTATTTATTTTATTTTTTATTTATTTCAGGATTTCATGGGTACAAACATTTTGGTTATATGTTATGACTTTGCCACACCCAAACCATGACTTGAGGTGTGCCTTTTCCCTCCTGCAATGCTCACTAGCATCTTTTCATATATATATTTGCTATCTGTATATCTTCTTTGATGAGATGTATGTTAAGGTCTTTGGGCCATTTTTTTTTTAATCAGGTTGTTTGTTTTCTTATTATTGACTTTTAAGAGTTCTTGTATATTTTGGATAACAGTCCTTTATCAGATATGTCTTTGCTATTTTCTCCCAGTCCGTGGCTTGTCTTTTCATTCTCTTGGCAGTGACTTTCACAGAGCAGAAATTTTTAATTTTAATGAAATTTAGATTATCAGTACTTTCTTTCATGGATTAATTATACCATTGGCATTATATCCGAAAAGGTCATCACCATACCCAAGGTCATCCAGATTTCCTCCTGTGTTATCTTCTAAAATTTTTATAGTTTTGCATTTTACTTTTAGGTCTATGGTGCACTTTGAGTTAATTTTTATAAAGGGTGTAAAGTCTGTGTCTAGTTGATTATGATGATGATTATTATTGCATGAGGATGTCCAATACCATTTGTTGAAAAGACTATCTTTTCTCCATTGTTTTGCCTTTGCTTCTTTTTCAATGATCTATCGACTATGTTGTTGTGACTCTATTTCTTGGCTGTCTATTTTGTACCATTGATCTATCTATCTATTGTTTTATGAATATCACATTGTATTGATTACTGTAGACTTCTAGTAAGTCTTGAAATCAGGTAATGTCAGTCTTCTGACTTTGTCCTTTTCCTTCAATATCGTGCTGGCTATTCTGGATCTTTTGCCTTGCCATATAAACTTTAGAATCAATTTGTCAATATCCACAAAATAACTTTTTGGGATTTTGATTGGGATTATGTTAAATCTATAGCTCGAATTGGGAAAAACTGACATCTTGACAATATTGAGTCTTTCTATCCATGAACATGGACTATATCTCCATTTATTTAGTTCTCCTTTAATTTCTTTCATCAGAGTTTTGTTTTCCTCACACAGATATTATACACATTTTGTTAGATTTATATCTAAGCATTTCATATTTTTCAGTGCTAATGTAAATGTGTTTTGTTTTGTAATTTCAAATTATACTTGTTCATTGCTGGTATATAGGAAAGTGATAGCCTTTTGTATATTAACCTCATATCCTTACTATAATCACTTATTCATTCCAGGAAGATTTTTTTGTTGATTCCTTCAGATTTTCTACATAGACAATCATGCAATTTGTGAACAAAGACATTTTTATTTCTTTCTTCCTAATCAGTATACCTTTTATTTCCTTATTGTCTTTCTTGTCTTATTGCATTAGCTAGGACTTCCTGTATAATGTTGAAAAAGTGTGACAAAAGTGGAAATCCTTCTATTTTTCCTGATCTTAGTGGGAAAGCTTCTATTAATAGTTTCTTGCCATTATGATATATTGTATTTTCATTTACATTCAGTTCTCTGTACTTTTAAATCTTTACTTTAGACTTCCTCTTTGATTCCTAAATTATTTAGAAGCATATTGTCTAATTTCTAAATGTTTGGAGGTTTTCCTGTTATCTTTTTGTTATTAATTTCTAGTTTGGCTCCATTGTGGTCCTTCTACCTAACAGTGAACACAAATATTTGGAATTGTGGCAAGCCATCAAGTGTGAAAGCAGTTTTTAAAAAAATCAGCACTATGTAAGCACAAGATAATTATTATATTCTTAATGTTCTATTGCTTAAATAGAACAAAACCAAAAAACCAACTTTGCTTTCTATAGCACTGGCTCTCAAACTTGGCTGTACATTGGGATCAACTGGGGGAGCCATAAAAAGTAATGATCCATTGGTGCCATCCCCCAGAGATTTTGATTTAATTTATATAAGGTGCAGAATTGTCTTTGGGTTTTTGAAAAGATCCCTAGGTGATTCTAATGTTCAGCAAACATGGAGAATGACTAGACAGAGCAATGGGGCTTTTTGGTTTTGTGTTCCCCAGACCTGCAGCATCAACATCCCCTGAGAATTTGTTAGAAAGGCAAAATCTCAGGCCCCATCCCAAGCTTAATGCATCAGGACGCTGGGGGAGGGGAACAGCAGTCTGCTAACAAGGCCACTAGATGATTCTAACGCATGCTCAAGTTTGACAATCACTGGTTTAGGATTGAGTGGGTAAGTATTTGTGTGAAGGCAAGCCTTTTAACCTTACTCAGCAATTTCAATTTCTCAGAGACAATAATTATATGAGTGTACCTGGTGTTAATTGTTGATTTGTATGTTCCATACTACATGAAATAAATGTGGAAAATATAGCAGGCTTATACAATGCCTTCGCTGCTTTTTTTTTGCTACTATGCTTTCACTTTTACACACAGAAAATTCCTGCAGTGAGAAAGACAGTAGCATTGGAAGTTAGAGAAGGGACCAGAAGAGGTAAAGACTAAATAGAACATTTAGTTTGAAATATAAGCTCAGAGATAAATGAAAATTGACTCGAGAAAGTAATGCTTAGAAGAAGATGGACAGAAGGAGCTGGGGACAATCATAGTGATTACATGACATGGTTGAGTTGGCACATTTGCCCCAGTAGTGGTCACTTTCTGCTAATCAGTGAGTCTTAGCCATTTTATCCATGTTACCTTTTGGGGCCAGACTCTGGCCTGAATGAAGTTAAAGAATTGTGGAACTTACTTCCCAATCATCCGCTCCTAACTTATGGTGTGACTTTTAGGCAAATATCTTAAAGTGCTTGCAGTTTCCCCAGGTTTGCGTATGTGATGCATGTGAATCTTTTCTACCCCTGAGTCTTCCCAGTGCCACCCATCCTCCTCAGAGCTCTAGCCACAGTGGAAACAGGAGAAGCAGGGTTCTTCAGCTCCAAGTGTTGCTGGAGCCCAAGTGAACCAGAATTTGGAGTAAGGGAAACTTAGATTCTTCAGTGGTGGGGAATATTAGTCAAAGGAAGGACATGAATGAAGGCATCTTTATCTTGTGAAGCTTTCTGTTTTTCCCCCACCCCAATATAATGCAGGTTTTTTGTTCTTAAAACTGTACCTCTGAGTATTGAAACCTGTTGGGTGACATTTACATGAAACAATTTAGACTTAAGTAATTTTGATGAATCATAGGCAAGAAACTACTCTGTAACTATTAACATCTGGCTTGTTATAGGCCTCTCCTAAAACAGTTTGTACAATGAAAGCAAAATAGACAGTAGAAGCTTCTAGCCAAAATAAACTGTAGAGATCTCATTTTATGGACCATAAAGGTGAGGCTTAAGGTAATCAGTTAGTTGAAGGCCAAGTTCTTAACCATGCTCTGTTCCAGAAGTATCTAAATCGAATACTGACATTTCTCCAAAAGTTAATTTTAAGTTCATTCTTTACTTTAGAGCTAAGTATATGCTTTTTAAAATAATGTTTAAAACCACGACAGTGGCTTTGTAAGCCACCAACAGGCTGACGAGCATTTGAGCAGCATACTTTCCCAGCACACTGATGATGGTGGACATTCCTATCAGCTAATAGCAATGGTGAGCCTCAGAAGGGGATTGCTGCAAGCCCCTCTATGATAGTGTAATGAAAAGTGTTTGCTGTAACTGTAGACATGCTATATTAGCTGTTTGAACTAAGTCTGTTGAACCCCAAATTCCATAATGGTAACAGCAGACTGCACATCAATAAATTTCCCATTTGAGTGGGGATATGTTCTCTGACTCTTGGCACATAGTAGTTTTCAGGATTGTAATCTCAAAATGCTTTCCTCCCATCCTAGAGGAACACTTTTTGGAAGTCCTTTTATCATCAGTGGGAGGGGGTGGGTTGAAAGTCACATCTGTGCGTGTTTTCTGTGCTAATCTGAGAGCTGGACTCAACCCCGGGACTTGGGTCACTTATACACAGAGATCTCATTGTGAAGGGGGAAGAAAATGGCAGCTCCTCAGCTGCACTTTGAAATTCTGCATTAAAAAAAAAACACCAAGTATTCATAAGCCTCTTATTTAATGAATGAATCTCTTTGTATTTACATCCTTCACAATTCAGGGAACAAATAGGGTTTAGTTGCTAGAAAGTGAAAACTTCAAGCTCATCAGAAAGGGGGGAAATAGTAGGCAATTTAGATGAACAGTGGAAATGGCTCTATCTCAATTCCTTGTTACCTGCTTCTAAGGGAATGCCAATCAGTGCTTTTTTTTTCAGTGTCTCCACATTCAGTTTAGAGCGTTATCCAAAAAGGAGCAACAAGATGCTGACCAGCATTAATCTGTATTCAGCTGGTGCGTGCCCACCTGAAACCTGTAAACAAAGGACCAGAACAGCTACTGAGGTTTGGTAATTGCCAACTGCCAATGAATGGCCTACTTTCTGCCACGTGCCTTCATCTTGCCCCAACCCCTTTTATCTAAGATTGGTGTTTATTTCTCAAGAATGAGCAAACCATCAAGGAAACATTTTAAAGATCCAACTCTATCAGAATAGATCTGAAAGAAAATTTTGAGTTGACATGATTTCAAAATGGAAACGGGATAAATTCATTCATGGGTTCTCCTACTCATAAGGGTAGTTTCAAGAAACTCTTCAATATTAATTAGTAGGCTGTGAATTGAATTCTATGCAATTATGATGAGCCAGTTTTTGGAGTATGAAAGAGCTAACTTATCATATTTTTGAATTACCCATCTAGAAGCCTGAATATTTTTGTATTTCCATATTTCTTGAGTAGCACTTAATTTAATCTTAGCCCCATTTCTTTCAATAAACCATTGTTGCATCTCATAAGCAGCACAGCTTCTTCCTCTAACTCATCTCCCCGTGAAATTGGTTTAATGAAGCAGAAAGGTATGAAGCATTAGCAACAGTGGAATCCATGTGGTAGCACTTCATTTTTCAGAGGCACTCACATTTCCACCCTAATTTATAAAATCAGCACACAAATGATTTTTATCACGGCCATTACATCAGTATAAATTACTGCCTTTTCTGTAACACGGCAGTTAGTCAAACTGTTGAAATGATATCTATTAGTCAAGGAACGAGGGGGAGAGGTGGGAAAGAGTTAGTGAGAATGAGGGCTGATGGTTGTCTTACAGACCGCTAATATTAATTTACCATAGTGAACACCGATGGGGTATTTTGCAAAAGTACAGATGAAAATTAAATGCACAAAGTAAAGCAAATAGGTCAATTTGTTCAGGACAAAGAAGGGGACCTTCAATAAACAAACGGTGTTATATAGAGACAGACAGCAGTGCAATTAGTCAGGCGCTCCTCCTGTCCAGTGGGCAGGTCGCAGCCTCCCTGGGCAGGAGCCATTGTTGTTCTCTCCCTCGTGGGTGTCTTCATTTATCTCATTGTAGGAACTGTCATCCTGGTTTTGAGCCCCTCAGCCCCACTGTGTCAAATCCATCCTGCCAGAGCCTCCTTGGAGAGTACTACCCACTGGCATCCCCTCTTTTCACCATTGCCACCTAGGTTGTTTGCCAGAAGCTAGTTACCCCCTTTCAAGTTAGGCAAACACAGTCATCTGACCTCACTAATAAGGGTCATGTGATCATTTGAGTGGGATTGGGTTGACGAGTCCCTTTGCTTGCACTGTGAACAATTTAATACGCAATTGATTAGCATGACAGTTTCTTTTGGAGGGAGAGTATGGATGGATGGGTACAGGAAGGGTTTAACCTGAAGAGAATAAATTATCCACATACTTCAGAAGTGACATTTAAACATAAGCAATATGTGTACAAATTAGAAGTCATTCTTGTCTATTGAGTGACATGGCCATGCAATCCAACAGATGGTGGTAATTTCAAAGAAGCAGCTCTTTAGCAGTTGTGAAATAAATTCACCCTGGTCAACATCACAGGTATTTGCTTGTATTAAATGAGGTCAGTAGTTCACAAACCCACTAATCTTAGTGTTAGATAAACTGAAATGAGTGATATCTGTTACCAAAAGTCCTATAATAGAATCTATAATCTTTTTGCTTTGTTTTTAAGTTAACCACTGTTTGAGATTACATATCTGCTCCTGATCTTATTGCCTGTCCTCATCTAAGGAAGAGAAGAGTTTCTTCTTTAAATGATGGCCTTAGAGATGTAACTCTTTCTTTAATTCCTTAAGTACCCTTTCTCACTCCTAACCCATGGGAAATATCACATTCTACCAGAGATTTTTTAAATTTATTTTTAATAACTATAATTTTCTATTACATAGCTTTATTTAATCAACACTCCATTACTGAACATTTAGTTTATTTTCAAATTTTCTGCTATGAACAACACTATGATGAATATCTTTATTCCCAGATATTTGTATACTTGACCTTATTTTCTTCTTTTTTTTAAATTTCAGAATATTACGGGGGTACAAACACTTTGGTTACATATATTGCCTTTGCACCGCCCAAGTCGGAGTTACAAATGTGCCCACCCCCAAACATCATGCACTATACCCATCAGCTGTGAATTTACCCATCCCCTCCTCCCCCTCCCACCTGCCCAATACCCTGTGACTGTTACTTCCACATGTGCACATAATGTTGATCAATTAGTACCAATTTAATGGTGAATACATGTGAGGTTGTTTTTCCATTCTTGTGATACTTCGCTTAGTAGAATGGGCTCCAGCTCCATCCAGGATAGTATAATGGGTATTAGTTCAGCATTTTTTGTGGCTGAGTAGTTTTCCATGATATACATATTCCACATTTTATTAATCCACTCATGTATTGATGGGAACTTGGGTTGTTTCCACATCTTTGCAATTGTGAATTGTGCTGCTGCGAACATCCGAGTGCACATGTCTTTTTTATAGAATGTCTTTCTTTCCTTTGGGTAAATATCCAGTAGTGGAATTGCTAGCTCTACTTCGAGTTCTTTAAAAATATGGAATGTGTCATGAATTTGCATGTCATCCTTGCACAGGGGCCATGCTAATCTTCTCTATATTGTTCCAATTTTAGTATATGTGCTGCCAAAGTGAGCACTTTACCAGAGATTTTTAGACTAGGGGCTGGAAAACTTTTTCTGTAAAAAAAAAAAAAAAAAAAAAAAAAAGGCCAGGTAGTAAATATTTTTTGGCTTTGTAGGACATACAGTGACTCAACCAGCTGTTGTTACACAAAAGTAGCCATGGACAATACATAAATAAATGAATGTGGCTGTGTTCCAATAAAACTGTATTTACAAAAACAGGTGGTGGTCCTTATCTGGCCATAGGGCATAGTTTGCTGACCTTTGTTTTGGAGCATAAGAAACTTCTATATTATTAGGAAAATAAACACAGAGATGGGTCAGCAAAGCATGGTCATGAAGCATTGTCAAGCTGCACTTACAAGGAGGTTCCCTTTGTTTAGTTACCCCTCCCTCTGCTTAGGAAGCACAGTTCCTAATTCACAGCTGAACTTCAGCATTATGTAAGACCCTTGCACCTGCACTTATGCACCTATTAAGAGCTTTCTTTTCTAGTCTTCATACTCTCTTATAATATCTTTTACTAGCCTCGAGTTTTTAAGTTTTGATTCATGGTCTTGTATTGTCTGTTGCTCTTGGTCTTTATGGAGGGAGGTGTGCCCTTTTTGATTGGTTCTTCAGGCCTGACTCTTGGGTTCCAGTTGAAGCTCATCTCCTGGCAGTTCTCTTTTTTTCTATAGCTCAGATTTCCCTGACCCCACAATAAGGTATTTGTTTAGCTCAGTTCTTTCACAGGCTTCAACCCTGTTCAACCCCTCAGATGTTCTTTCTTCCATCTCTTCCTTTGTTTAACTTAGCATCCTTTTCAGCCATGAAGAGTTATACAAAGGTGAATCTAGTATCACAAAGTGTGCTGTATAGGACTCCATGTTCCGAAGAGTGCTAGGCTGCAGTAAAAGAGTATAAATGGCACATGAGCATGCATTCTTTCTCTCTCACACTCTCTCTTTGCATGTGCACATGCATGCACACGCACACACATTTATTGAACACTCACTATCTGCCAAGCATTCTGGTAAGTTTTTTACATACATTAGCTCATTTAGTTACCACAGGTACTCTGTTAAGGCATGTATTATATTATTATTTTATCTTCATCATCTCTATTTTACAGATGAGAGAATGGAGGCCCAAAGCAGTTTAATTAACCTTCCCAAGGGCACACAGTGAGGAAGTAGCAGAGCCCAGATTTGCCCTTGGGTTGATTTTAACCAGAGCTTGTGCTCTCATCATCATGACAGCAGAGTGGTTGGTTGCTCTGCTGGTATAGTTTCTCCAGAGATTCTGAGTAACAGAGATTTCACTGCTAGATGTTTGAGCACTCTTCCTGTCTCCCTGCGCTGTCTCTAAGTAGTTGTCACTCTAAATTCTGACTACTTATAAAAGTCCACAGGCCTTAAAGAAGCCTCTCCTCATTCTTGAGCAAAGCCTTGGCAATAGCAGGATAGCTTTATGTAGACAGCCTGGACTACAGTCAATACAGGTTCAGACAGCCTGGATTGGTATCTGGCTCTGACCCTTACTAGCTGTGTAACACTGGGCAGGTTACTTTACCTCTCTGAAACTCAGTTTCTTTATTTTTAAAAGAAAGGACAATAATAGAACTTATAGGGTTGTTATGAGGAAAGAAAGAAATGATGAACATAAAGCCTTTGGACCAGTGTCTTGGACATGCATGCATGCATACTTGTCCAAGAGGATACACATACACACAGAATGTTTGCTCTATACATTTTAGCTATGTTGGCTGCTGTTAGTATTCCATTTCCCCACCCACCTCAATGACCACTGTTCCTCTCCTGCAATTTTCTCTAATCCCATGCCATCAATCACTGTGAATTTATCATCTAATTTGGCTTCTGAGGGACACGCTGAACTTTACACTCCAGGTGACCTATATAACCATTCATTTCGGCCATCATTCACTCAATGATGTTATATTTTTAGTAATAACTTTAATGAGATATAACCACATATAATAAAAGGCAACCATTTAATGTGTACAGCTTAATGGTTTTTAGTATATTCACGGCATTGTATTAGTCTGCTCAGCCTGCCATAATAAAATACCATAGACAGGATAGCTTAAACAATAGAAACTTATCTCACAGTTTTGGAGGCTAGAAGTCCAAGATCAAGGTGCCAGCTGATTCCTTTTCTGGTGAAGACTTTCATCCTGGCTTTTAGATGGCTGCCTTTTCTCTGTGTTTGACATGGCAGAGAGAGAGAGAGAGAGAGAGAGAGAGAGAGTGAGCAAGTGGGCTCTCTGCTCTCTGTTGTCTCTTCTTATAAGGACACTAATCCTACTGGATCAGAGCCCCATCCTTAACCTTATTTAGCCCTCATTTAACCTTAATTACTTCCTTATAGGCCCTATCTCCAAATATAGTCACATTGGGGGTTAAGGTTTCAACATATGAATTTGAGGGGGGCACAATTCAGTCCATAGCAATTGTGAATACATCATCGCAATCAATTTTAGAACATTTCATTGACCCAATAATAAACTGAATGCCTTTTATCAGTCATTCCCTATCATTACCCCAAATTCCCTCAAGCCCTAGGCAACTACTAATCTGATTTCTGTCTCTATGGAGTTGCCTATTCTGAACATTTCATATAAATAGTATCATACAAGATATGGTCTCTTCTGACTGGCTTCTTTTACATAAATAAGGTTTTCAAGGTTTATCAGTGCTGTAGCATGTATCAGTACTTCATTCTGTTTTATTGCCAAATAAATATTCCATCATATGGATATGCCACATTTTATCTACTCATCAGTTAATGGCCATTTGGGCTATTTATTCTTTCTGCCTATTATGAATAATGCTACAATGAACATTTGTATACAAGTTTTTGTATAAGCATATGCCTTCATTTTTCTTGGGTACATACCTAGGAATAGAATTGCTAGATTATATGGTATGTTTAATCTTTTGAGGAAAGATTTTTTCCACAGTGTTTGCAACATTTTACACTCCCATCAGCAATATAAGAGGGTTCCAATTTCTCTACATCCTAGCCAACATTTGCTATTATCTGCCTTTTTTATTATAACATATTTTATATATTTTGAAAACTAGGTTCTTATCAGAAGTATGATTTGCAAATATTTTCTCCCATTCTATGAGTTGCCTTTTCATTCTCTTGGCAGTGCCTTTGAAAGACAAAAGTTTTAAATTTTCATTATCTTTTTATGCATTTTATCTGTTTTTTTCCCCTTTGGTTACATGTACTTTTGCGGTTTTATCTAAAGGATTATTGCCTAATTCAAAGTTAAGAAGATTTACCCCTGTTTTCTTCTAAGAGTTCTATGGGTTTATCTATTACATTTATATTTATTTTCCATACTGAGTTAATTTTAGTATATGGTGTGAAATGCGGGTTCAGCTAGAGTAGTCATAACAGTGTCATGATTGGCAGAATGACAGACATATAAATCAGTGGAACAGAAAAAAGAACCCAGAAATAGATCCACACAAATATACCTAATTCAATAGAACAATGTCTCTCTTTTCATAAATGGTGCTATAACAATTGTATATCCATAGACAAAAAACTAAAACTTTGACCTAAACCTTATAAATTATACAAAAATTAATTCAAAATGGATGATAAATTTAAATGTAAAGAAACTGGAAAAAAATTTAAAAAAAGAAACAGAAAAATTAAGCAAAGATATAAAGGTGCTGATTAATCTATTTAATAAAATTGATTTTATTAAAAATGCAAAAAATAAAACTACAACCATTTTAGGAAAAAATAGAAAATATTTGGGAATAGGACTTGGTGGTGCAAAATTTATATTGGATGCCAAGAGCAAGATACATAAAAGGAAAAACTGATAACTTTTACTTCATCAAAAATTTTTTAAAAATTTGCTGTGTGAAGGATCTCAATAAGAGAATAAAAGGACAAGCTACAGATGGGAAGAAAATATTTGCAAACCACATATATGAAAAAGGATTTGTATCTATTATATATGAAAACTCTCAAAACTCAACATTAAAAATATAAACAATCCAATTAGACAGTGGCAGACATTTCATTGAAGAGGGTATACAACTGGCAAGAAAGCACATAAAAAGATGCTCAACTTCACTAGTTTTTATGAAATGAATATTTATGTCTCCCCCCATTCCAAATCCATATGTTGAAATTCTAACCTTGAATGTGATGTGGAGGTGGGGCCTTTCAGAGGTAATTAGATTCTGAGGGTAGAACTCACATGAATGTGACTAGCATCCTTATAAGAAGAAACACAAGACCTTGTGTTCTCACTCTCTGCTCTCCACCATGCCAATAATACAATGAGAAGATGACTACCTGAAAACCAGGTGTCAGGCCCTTACTAGACACTGGAGCTGCTGGTATCCTGATCTTGGACTTCTCAGCAATCAGAACCGAGAGAAATAAATACTAGTTTAAGCCACCTAGTCTATGGTGATTTGTTACAGCAGCCTGAACTGAATAACACGCTAGCCATTAGGGAGATGCAAATTAAAATTGCAATGCAATATCACTGGATACCTGTCAGAATGACTAAAATAAAAAATAGTGACAACACTAAATGCTGCTAAGGATGCAGAGAACCTATCTCCCTCATACATTGCTGGTGGGACTCTGAAGTGGTACAGATTCTCTTTAAAGTAATTTTGCTGCTTCTTACAAAACTAACCATATGACTCACAATCTCACTCTTGAGGATTTATCCCATAGAAATGAAAAGTTATGTCCACAAAAATTCCTGTACCTCAAAGTTTATAACAGCTTTGTTCGTAATATCAAAAAGCTGGGAAGAACCTAGATATCTTTCAAAAAAAAAATCTATCAATACATGGCCTTATAATTTTATCCTTAAAAAGCCTTTTCCAAAAGGTTACATGCTGAATGATTCCATTCCTATAGCATTCCTGATATGATAAAGCTTTAGAACTGAACAGATTAGTGGTCGTATGCACAGGAAAAAAACCTAACAGAAATCGTTCCCGAGGAAGCCCAACATTTTGCTTTCTAAACAAACACTTTAAATCAACTGTCTTAAATATGCTCAAAGATCTAAAGGAAGCTATGTAAAAAGAACCAAAAGGAAACCAGAAGAACAATATATTACCAAATAGAGAATATTAATCAAAAGATAAAAATTATTAAAAGGAATGAAATAAAAATTCTGGAGCTGAAAGATATAATAACTTAAAATTTGAGTTAGAGGGGTTCCACAGCAGATTTGGTCAGGAAGAAAAAATAATAATAAACTTGGAAATAAGTCAATTGAGATTATCCGTTCTGAGGAACAGACAGAAAAAAGAATGAAGAAAAATAAACAGGCTAATAGACCTGGGAGATAGCTTCAAGCAAATGAATACACTCTTAATGGGTATCTCAGAGGGGGAAGAGAGAGAGAAAAAGGCAGAAAAAAATATTTGAAGAGGTAGTTACTGAAAATTTCCCAAATTTGATGAAAGACTTACACCTACACATCTGGAAAATTCAAGAAACTGCTAGTTATACAAAGAGATCCACACTGAGATAAATTATAGTCAAATCATTGAAGCCAAAGAGCAAATCTGAATCGGCAAGAGAAAAACAACTTATTACGCGTAAGGGATACTCAATAAGATTAACAGCCAATTTCTCTTCAGAAATCATGGAGGTCAGAAGACAATGTGATGACATATTTAAAGTGCTAAAAGAAAGAACTGCAAATTAAAAATTCTGTGTCTGTCAAAAGTATCCTTCACAAATGAAGGAGAAATTAAGATATTCCTAGATAAACAAAAGCTAAAGGAGTCTGTCACTAGTAGACCTGCCCTACAAAAAATGCTAAAGGTAGTCCTCCAGGCTGAAATGAGAGGACACTAGACAATAACTCAAAGCCAAACAAAGAAATAAAGAACAACAGTAAGGGTAGCTACATAAATAAAGGAAAAAGAGAGAAGTATTGTATTTTTTGTTTTAAATCCTTTTTTTCTCTATTTGATTTTAAATGCAAATATATAGAACAATAATTATAAACCTTTGTTAATGAATACACAATGAATAAAGGTGTAATTTGTGGTGATAACAGTATAAAGTGTGGAAGGATCTTTAGAGCTGCAGAATTTTAGATACTATTGAAAGGAAGGAAAAACTGATAGAATTGAAAGGAACAACAGACAATTGTACACCAATAGTTGGGGACTTCAATATCCCACTTTAAATCATGGATAGAACATGAAGACTGAAGATAAATAAGGAAACAAGGGACTTGAACAACACTATCAACTAATTAGACTTAACAAATATATATAGAACATACCACCCAACAACAGGAAAGTATACATTCTTCACAGTGCACATGGAATATTCTCCAGGATAGACTTTATGTTAGGCCACACAATAAGTTTCAGTAAATTAAAAAATTTTAAGTCATACAAAGAGTCTTCTCTAACCACAGTGGAAGGAATCTAGAAACCAATAAGAGAAGGAAAATATAAAAACTGAAATACATGTGAAAACACAATCTTAAACAATAATTGGGTTGAAGAAGAAATTATAAGTAAAATTTAAAAAGTACTCTGAGATTAATGAAAACAAAAATACAGCATACTAACATGTATAAGATGCAACTAAAGTGGTGCTCAGAGGGAAATTTGTAGCTGTAAATGCTTAGATTAAAAAAGGAAAAAGATCCAAAATCAATAACCTAACATTACACATTAAGAAACTAGAAAAAGAAAAGCAAGCTAAACCAAAAGCTACCAAATAAAGGAAATAATGATTAAAGTGGAGATAATCAAAATAGAGAACAGGAAAACAATAGAGATGATTATATGTTTTTCCTTTCATTTTGTTAATGTATTGTATCACATTGATTGATTTACATAGGTTAAACCATTCTTGATCATCCATAAATCCCATTTGGTCATGGTGTATGATCCTATAAGTGTGCTGTTGAATTATTTTTCTAGTATTTTACTAAAGATTATTGCATCTATGTTTATCAGGGTTATTGTCCTGTAGTTTGCTTTCTTGTACTGTCTTTACCTAGTTTTGGTATGAGAGTAATGCTAGCCTCATAAAATGAATTTGGAAGTGTTCCATTTTCTATCTGTTGAAAAAGTTTAAGGATTGATATTAATTCTTTTTTGAATTTTTCAGGCTAGACTGACCAGGAAAAGTGAAAGAACATTTAAATTAGTAAAATCATAAATAAAAATGCCATTATTACTACACATTTTATAGAAACAAAAAGGATTATAAGAGAATAAGTGAATACTATGAAAAATCACATGCAACAAATTAGATAACCTGTATGAAATGGACAAATTTATGGAGAAACACCAACTTCCCAAACTGACTTAAGAGTAAATAGTAAATGTGAACAGATTTATAACAAATAAAATGACTAAATAACTTACAACAAAGAAAATCCCAGGACCAAAAGCCTTCACTGGTGAATTCTACCAAATAGCTAAAGAAAAATTAACACGAATTCTTCTCAAACTCTTCTGAAAAACAGAAAAGGAGGGAATGCTTCCTAACTCATTCTATGAGGCCTGCATCACTCTGATACCAAAACCAGAGAAAGACATCACAAGGAAAGAAAACTATGTGCTGATATCTCTTATAAATATAGATGCATATATTCTCAACAAAATACTAACAAACTGAATCCAGTAGCGTCATAAAAAGATTATACACCACAATCAAGTAGATTTTATCCTAAGCACTCAAGGGTGGTTCAACATATGAAAGCCACCCAACATAGCACACCACATTAATAGAACAAAAAAAAGTTCATGAGATCAATTAACCCAGAAAAGGCATTTCATGAAACCCAACACATTTTTATGATAAAAAGATTCGACATACCATAAATAGAGGGAACTTCCTCAACATGATAAAGATCATATTTGATAAACCCACAGCTAAAGTAAAATTCCATGTTGAAAGACTAAAATTTTTCCCCTTAAGATCAAGAATAAGACCAGGATGCCCACTGTCACCACTTCTGTTCAACATTGTGCTGGAAGTTCTAGCCAGGGCAATTAGACAAGAAAAAAAAAAAAAAAAAAAAGAGGCCCAAATTGGAAAAGAAAAAATGGAACTCGATTTTCAGATGACATGAAAATTTTTTTATTTCATTTCATATTGGGTTTTTAGACATAAAAAATCCTAAAGAGAATTCTGCATGCCTCTAACCCTCGCTTGGGTGAGGCAAAGACATAAAATGTAACCATAATGTTTGTACCCTTATAATACCCTGAAATAAAAAAAAATAAAACCACTATTGACAAGGAAAAAAAAATCCTAAAGAATCTACAAAAAACTATTAGAGCTAATAAATGAATTCAGCAAAGTTGTAAGATACAAGATTAACATGCAAAAATCTGTGCTATTTCTATACACTAGTAATTAACAATCTGAAAATAAAATTAAGAAAACAATTCCATTTACAATAACAATCAAAAAGAATAAAATACTCAGGTATAAATTTAATGAAAGAAGTACAAGGCTTATGCTCTGACTACTACAAAATATTGTTGAAAGAAATTATGAAGACTTGAATAAACATAAAGATGACCTGTGTTCAGGGATTTGTAGACTTACTGCTGTTACAATGGCACTGCTACCCAAGGCAATCTACAGATTCAATTCAATTCCTATGAAAGTCCTGATAACTTTTTTTTTTTCAGAAATGGAACAGCAGATCCTAAAAGTCATGTAGAATTGCGAAAGATCTCAAACAGCCAAAACAGCATTGAAAAGGAAAAATAACATTCAATAACTCACATTTCCCAATGTTAGAACTTACTACAAAGCTACAGTAATCAAAGCATTATGCTGTGGCAAATGGATAGACATATAGATCAATTGAATAGAATTGAGAGTCCAGATATAAAGTCATATGTATTATTGTCAATAGATTTTCAACAAGGGTGCAAAGACTGTTCAATTAAGAAAGAAGGATCTTTCTAATAAATGGTGCCTGAACAACTGGATACTCATATACAAAAGACTGAAGTTAGATCCCTAGTTCACACTATATTCCACACAAAAAAATTCGACTCAAAATGGGCCAAAGAGCTAAATGTAAGAACTAATAGTATAAGACTCTCAGAATAAAACATAGAAGTAAATCTTTATGACCTTGGATTTGGCAATGGATTCTTAGATATAACACCAAAAGAAAAGCAAGAAAATAAAAAATAAACTAGAATTCATCAAATTCAAAACTTATTATTCAAAGGACACTCTCATGACAGTGAGAAGATAACCTACAGAATGGGAGAAAATATTTGCAAATAATATATCTACTGAGGGTTTAGTAATCATAATATATAAAGAACTCTTACAAATCAACAGCAGAAAGTCAAACAACCCAATTAAAGAGGGGGAAAAGAACTTAAATACAGTAGTCCAAGGAATATATATAAATGACCAACAAGCTGGTTGTGGAAATGTAAAATAGCACAGCCACTTTGGAAAACATTTTGGCATTTCCCCCAAAAAGTGAAACATAAGAATTACCATTTGACCCAGCAATGCCAAGCAATATACTTAGAATAATTGAAAGCAGGTATTTAAAAAGTACATGCACATGAATGTTCATAGCAGCACTGTTCACATTAGCCTCAGAGCTAATGTGAAAACCCAAATATCTATCAACTGATGAATAGATAAACAAACTGTGGTATATATATATATATATATATATATATATGTGTGTGTGTGTGTGTGTGTGTGTGTGTGTGTGTGTGTGTTTACAGCAGAATATTATTCAGCCATGAAATGGAATGATGTACTGATACATGTTACAATGTGAATGAACCTCAAAAACATTATGCTAAGTGAAAGAAACCAGACAGTAAAGATCACCACATTATATGATTCAATTTATATGAAACATCTATAATAAGCAAATCCATAGAGACAAAAATCAGATTAATGGTTTCCAGGGTCTGGGGGAAGAGGAGGAGATGGGTACTAACTAATGTATATGGGGTTTCCTTTTGGGGTGATGAAAATGTTTTGGAATTAGATAAAGGTGATGTTGCATGAAACTGGTGATGTACTAAATGTCTTTGAACTGTACATTTAAAATGCTTAATTTCATGTTATGTGAATTTTACTTTATGTTATTTCTTTATTTTTGAAACAGGGTCTCACTCTGTTGCCCAGGCTAGACTGCAGTTGCATGATCATAGCTCACTGCAATCTCAAACTCCTAGGCTTAAGTGACCTTCCTACCTCAGCCTCCTCAGTAGCTGGGACTACAGGCATTCACCACAACACCCAGCTAATATATTTTAAATTTTTTGTAGAGACGGGGATCTCACTATATCGCCCAGGCTGATCTCAAGCTCCTGGCCTCAAGCAATCTTCCCTCCTCAGCCACCCAAAGCAGGATTACGGGCGTGAGCCACCACACCAGGCTGTGAATTTTATATCAATTAAAAAAGTGATTACTTTGGCTGCCATGAAAAGAATGGACTTGGAAGTAGCATGAATGGAAACAAGCCTAGTTAGAAGGTCATCACAGTGATCCAAATGAGAGATAATAATGACCTGAATTAAGGTGATTAAGGTGCTGGCAGTGGGGATAAAGAGAGACAAATAAATTTCTTATTTTGGAATCATTGTGTGTAGGATTTGGTGACCAATGAGAGGAGGAGTGGGTCACAGGCATTGAAGACATATCCTGAGTTTTGAGGCTGAGCACCCGGGTGAACAGCAACACCGCTGGGATAAAAATTCATTTTACAGATGCAAAACTGGAGAGGCCATTGGCTTGTCTACTGTCACAAATGAGCCAGTAAGAGTAATATACCCAGAACTACTCTCTTGTTTTCCTGAATTCTGGTTTAGGAGGCTTTGCATATGATACAGCAAACATGAGTAGTGACTTTAAAAAATTCTCCTGAATATTTCCAAACAACTATATGCTTGGCATCTTATTTACATTCATTTTAATACCTATGATTGGAATTGTAAAGTTTTAGCCATGATCATATTCTGGTGAAACCACATCTCCCCTCTCTGAGCTCCATGTCTCCCAGTGTCTGCCACCTCCCTTTATAATGCTTTCTATCCAGTACTGACAACACTGAAAGATTCTTCTCTTATCAACCTCTCCAATACAACGCAGTGAGTATGTCATAGCCCCTCCTCCTTTCTCTGAAGCAACCCAGTTGTAAGGAACTAAATTTCCACAGCCTTGAACCTCTGATACAGGAAAAGGGATGAGCCGCTCAGAGCACCCTCAAATATAGGGATGAGTAGAAAGGGGGGATGGGCAAGAGGAAGGAGACAAAACATGTGACCTATCATAGTGGACCTCAGTCCCAGGAGGCAAGGGGGGGGGGCGGTGGCGCACAGCAAAACCTCAGCTGCTGGAGAGGAAGACCCAGGACCTTTTGTCTCATAATGTATGGAAGAGTGTGTGCATGTATGTGATGATGATGATTAAATGGTACATGGTATCAGGGAAAATTGTCAGCACTGATGCTGATTAGGGATGCAGAAAAACTAATAGTAAGGGAGGAAACTAGAAAAATTGGTCTAAGTGTGGAAAAGTAATACTAATTACAATCATTTATGCGAACTGCTTACCATTTATGACTAATTACCACCCAACACAATAACCATTAGGTATATCATTAAATATGTGTCAGATTAACTTTGTTGTCAGTTTTATTTGTGATTAGAACAGAAAACTCTGCATGTATGCTCAGGCTTAATAGTTTGTTGCTCATGCAAGCACGGCTGTCAGCTCACAATTTGAAAAATAAAACATTATGTTAGGGCTGGAGCGTGGCAGGCTTTGAATTCCAGGCTAAGCAGTTTGTAGTTAATTTAGGAGGCAATGGGGAGCCCTTACAGAATAATCAACAGGGGAGTTACATGATCAGCGCTGTACTTAGGAATCACAGATTGGCAGGCTAGAAGATTCCTTAAAGATTACTCACCCAGTAGTCACCAGCCAGGGGACACTGGAAACCACACTAGGGGTTCTGGAGTGATTGTGAAGATTTCAGAAAGCCCGAAGGGAACCATGCATTTCTCCATAATACGACTATACAGATCAACTACAGTGTCAATATCATTTGCTTTGGACTGGAATTAATCAAACTGGGACACTGATCAGAAGAATTGACTGACCGTTATGAAAGTCTGATGAGTTGTTTTTAAATGGAAAAACAAGTTAATCATTCCTTAACAAATGAAAATTTCTTTTTTGAGGAAGGAAAGAGAGTTTACTTTGCTGGCAAAGTAAGAAATACGGCAGACCTTGCTGTCTTGAAATCCCCAATTTCCTGAACATTCGCAGAAATACAGAGCTTTTAAAGGATGGGTTCTCAGCTTCAGGCAATTACAGTTGATAATTCTGATCATCCCATCTCCTCATGACCTCCGCCCAGGATCTCCCTTTACCAGGTCGGGCTAGGCCATCTTCTGTTGCACAAATAAACAAAAGACTTGCCCTGCCCCTCCCAACCACTGGCCTGAGGAAGGGATGCAGGCTTTAGAGTCAGAAAATATTTTTTCCATTTCGTCCAGGACATTCCCTCTGTTACATATTCCCCACTCTCAATATTTCCCTTCCATATCTATGGGAGGAGGGGCGACATAGTCATTTAGCTACTTTCTGCTGATTTGGGGCAATGTCTCAAATGGAAGGTTTATACTTCTGTATATCATTACAAAGCTTTGACAGTACATTTACAACAACAGATTACCAGGTGAAAAAAGCTCTAAGCAACAACTGCAACGGTGAGGATTAACAAGGCAACATGGACTATCACCTTGCATGCAATGTTTGATATAGGGATGGGCTACAAAGGGACACGGGACCTCTGAGTGCAGAGCTATTACTTGCACTCGGTAGATGATCTGAGATACTGGCTTCTGTAAATTCAGAAATTATACATAGCACTGAACAAGGTTTAGGATGACAAATACAAATACACATCACCAGAAGAGGCAATAGCCCGGGGAAATCCTCACTAAGGAGTTGTCTCTCCATCCTATAAACAGAATGAATAACCAAAGAAAGATTAGCAAAAAATATCAAAATTTTTATTTTTTCCTTTCCTTAAACAGTTACTTTATGTCACCTAGAGGCTAGCCCCTCCACTGGGGGCTTGGGTCCTCTTTCATGGGACACCTCTCTACTTTCGTGTGATGGACCCAAGGTTTTCATTTCTGACAATTTCAGCAAGGAGTGAGTTGTTAGACGCACTTCATAGGGTCTCTTTCACTTCTTTGTTTTCAACTGGGAAGGAGACCTGAAAAAGGCAAACTCATACATAGTGGTTAGTACCTTAGTACCTGACCCACTCATTTCGCATATTGCTTTACCCTGCTTTTTATGCATGGTTGTATTACCATACTTACCTCAGAGTGCTAGGAGGGATCTCTCCAACTATTTCTTAGGGGCTTAACTTAAGCCTGCTTCTGAGGGATATCCTTATTCAGAGGGGGATAAACAGCAATACCCTGTTCTACTTTTCTGACTTGCTAGCTTATCTCTGATTCAAAAGCATGTCTATTATTGCTCTGTATGGAGGAGGGGAGCCTATGAACATCTAGACCTGTGGGATCATTGAGTCCACCATGTCACCAGGTTCCCACTGAGGCTCCATTCGAAGTTCATGGGTAACCACAGGACATTGTGCAGTAGATCCAGGTGCAGACCATAGGAAGCAACACCATTAGTCACCTTGTGAAATGTCCAGGGCTCCTTGGGCTCCTGGGCCCTGTTGACAATGGGGCTGTCTGAGCCTCATCGGTTTCCAGGTCCCTTCCTTCTTGGCTGTGGAGCTTGTTGACATCCTTGCTATAGAAGGAGAGGCTATTGAGCTGTCTCCGCAGCTACCTGTCCACAGCGCCCATCACCAGCATGCCATTTTATATCTGCTTGGCCTCTTTCTGTGGACTGCTAATGTCTGTCATCCCATTGTCCTCCTGCTCTGCTAGCGTACATGCACAGGAACTCGGCAAAGGCCTGTCCTGGGCCAGCGGCTCCTGGTAGGAGCTCATCTTGGAGTTTTAGAGGACATTAGAAAAAAATTTTCTAATCAAGGGCCCCACAGGTTAAAAACAAAACAAAAGGGGTCTTGGGAAATGAAAAAGTTGGGAGCCTCTATTATCATCCAATCAATCCTTTCATTTATAAATAAGGAAACAGAAGCTAGAGATGGATGGAACTTGCCTTATAGAAAGATGGATAAATGGACTGGACAGTACAAATGGAAGGTAGGGGACACTAAAGACCAGAAAACTAGTTCAGTAGCAAATCAGGGTGCCTAGATTACAGTGGCAGAAATTGATATGCAAAGGAAAAGGGAAGATGGGAGAAAGTGAAAAGGCAGTACCAGCCAGGTTCACTGGTTGGATGTGGACAGAGAAGAAGAGAAAGAAGTTGAGGATGACTCCAAAACCTGCAGTATGGCTGACTCGGACGATGATGGCATTATTAGCAGAAATATAACAAGCTGAAAGAATAATTGATTTGGGGTTAGAGGAGAATAATGAATTTGGTTTTAGACATATTGATCTTAAGTTGTAGTGTTGTATAGTCAAAAAGAGTATGGCAATAGAAATTAGAAATGTCTGGCTTTATTTTTTAAACCACTTTATCGAGGTATGACTGACATACAAAAAGCTGTATATATTTAATGTATATCACGCAATGAGTTTGGATAGGTACAGATCCATGAAACCCTCACCACAATTTATGACATGAACATATTCATCACCTCCAAATATTTCCTCCCATTCTCCTTGTTTATTATTATTCTTAATACATTTTTTAGAATTGCTTGACTTTAAATCCTGACTTCTTTATACTGTGTGGCTTTTAGTAAGAATTTTTTTTCTTTCAGTCTCAGTTTCCACATCTGTAGATTTGGGACAATGGTATTTGCTTTAATGGGATTAGTGAGAGGATTAAATGGGAAAATGTATATAAAGTACCCACATAATATCTAGCAAATGGCAAGTGCTCTCTGGAATAAGGATGGAGACAGAAAGGTTTAAGAGGCAGTTAGAAACAAGGGAGAGCTCAGGAGAAATGTGAGATCCCAAGCTATATTTTTAGGTTATTTTAGGATACTTAAAACCTGAGCGTGTTGTATGCCAAGGTAATAATACCAGTGGAGAAGAAGAGACTGATAAAGTACAATAAAGAGGACATATTTGTAAAGCAGGCTCTCTTAAGCTATGCATAGATAGTCCCAGGCTGTAGTCACTGAACGAGTAGAGCAACGAATCTGCATCAAATTTGTGTTAAGCTTGAATATTCCTCTGCGGAAACTATTAGGATGATTCAGAAGGCTTTTGGGGATGATGCAATGTGTGCAGCACAAATAAAAGTGTGGCACAAATGCTTCAAAGATGGTCGAGAGTCTGTTGAAAGTGATCCACGTTCTGGAAGGCCTGCAACAAGCAGAATGCCTGAAAATGTTGAACGTGTAGAGTTTAGGTTAAGAGATGCTAGGAGAACTATGTGAGGTCCCAAGGTGCCTACTTTGAAGGGGAATGAGGCGTCACTGGCCTGTGTACAATGTTTCTTGTATCTTGTATCTTCTTCAATAAATGTCTCTACTTTTCACATTATGTGGCTGGATACTTTCTGGACAGACCTCATATATGTATATATTTGGGGACTGACCACAGATAGATGCAATTTAAAGCCATGAAACTATGGCCGGGCACAGTGGCTCACACCTATAATGCTAGTACTCTGGGAGGCCGAGGCGGAGGATCACTTGAGCTCAGGAGTTTGAGACCAACCTGAGCAAGCGTGAGACCCTGTGTCTACCAAAAATAGAAAAAATTAACCAGATGTGGTGGCACATGCCTGTAGTACCAGCTACTGAGGAGGCTGAGGCAGGAATATCGCTTGAGCCCAGGAGTTTGAGGTTGCAGTGAGCTAGGCTGACGCCACAGCACTCTAGCCTGGACGACACAGTGAGACTCTGCCTCAAAAATAAATAAATAAATAAAGCCACGAGACTAGGTAAAATCACCAAGGAAGTGGTAAATGTAGATACCGAAGAAAAGAAATCTAAAGACTGAGCCCTGGACTGACAGATGAGGAGGAAGAAGTAAGGGAGATGAAGAAGGAACACTCAATGAGGTAAGGATAGAACTGGGAAAAGAGTGTTCCAGTATTCCTGTGAGAGACAACAGCAAGCGCAAAGACTCTGAGGCAAGGCTCTGCTTGATGTTAGGGTTTGTCTTTTACTTTTTTATTTCTGTGCAGGAATTCTTACTTTAATGTAGTCAGATTTATAAGTCTTTCTTTTATATGGCTTTTGGGTTTATGTCAGGCTATAAAAGGCTTTTAAAGTGATTCTACTACCATTCATTCATTCATTGATTTATTTATAAATATTATGGGGGTACAAGCGTTTTGGCTACATAAATTGCTTTTGTACTCTTTGAATCAAAGTCATAAGTGTGTGCATCACCCAGATAGTGTGCACTGTAGCGTTAGGTGTGAATTTACCCATCCCCTCTCCCCCTCCCTCCTGCTTGATTTCTGATGAATGTTATTTCCATATGTGCACGTAAGTGCTGATTGATTAGGCCAGAGATCCACTACCATTTAAAATAGAGGGTTTTCCTTACTAATTTAAAATACCGAATTTACCATATGCTAAATTCCCACATATATTTGGATCTGTTTGTTCTCCATTACTTTGCCTATCTAATCCTGTGCTTGTTCCAAACTGCTTTAATTATTTCAGCTTTATAGCTTTAGTAGGAGGTATATCTATCGCCTGTCATTACTCTTTTCCTTCAGAATTCTTCTGGTATTGCATGTCTATTTTTTTTGTGTTTTTATTGGGACCATATTAAACACAGTGATTAACTTAGGGAGAATTGTTATCTTTACAATATTGAGGCTTCCAAACCAGGAATAAAGTACATGTTTCCATTTTAAGGATTCTTTCACGTACTTTAGCAGCATTTACAATTTTTTGTCTACATATTCTATTTTGTTTGATAACATTATTCATAGGTCATATAGCAGTTTTTATTTTATAAATGAGGTCTATCCTTTATGCTTTCTAGGTGGTTGTTTACATATAGAAATGTTGTTTATTTTTATACATTATTTTGGTATCCATTTGCTTTACTGCATCATCTTATTGTTTGCAATTTTTTTCCATTCATTTTCTTGGACTTCCCTAAGATACAACCAAAGCTTCTGAAAATAATAATTTTGCATCTTCTATTCCAGTTTTTAAAACAGCTTTATTCAGATATATTTTCAGATATATTTTACATACCATAAAGTTCACCTGTTTAAAGTATACAGTCAATTTTTTGCATATTTACCAAGTTGTGCCAGGATCAACATAATCCGACTGTAAAATATATTCATGATCCCCAAAATAAACCTTATACTCATTAGCAATAAATCTCATCCTCTCACTCTCTCCTAGCCCTGGACAACAACTAATCTACTTTCTGTCTCTATAGATGTTTCTATTCTGGACATAGTATATAAATGGCATGCTATAATATGTAGCTTTTGTGAATGGTATCCTTAGAGTGTTTTAAAGGTTAATCCATGCTATGGCATGGATCAGGATTTTTTTATTGTGGTAAAATATGCATAACATAAAATATGCCATTTTAATCGTTTTTTGGCCTAAAATGACACAAATTTATTATTAAATATTTCTAGTTCTGTAGGTTAGAAGTGTCACTGGGCTAAAATCAAGGTGTTGGCAGCACTGCATTCCTTCTGGAAGCCCTATAGGAGAATCCATTTGCTTGCCTTTTCCAGCTTTTGAGGCTGCTGCCATTCCATGGCTTCTGGGCCATTCTCTATCTTTAAAGCCAACAACTGCATTGCTCCACTCTCTGCTTCTGACTGTCCATTTTAATCATTTTTAAGTGTACAAATTCAGTGGCATTAAGTACATTAATGCTGTAGTGAAAACATTACCACTATCCATTTCCAGAATTTTTTATCATCCAAACTGTCATTGAGAATGACGTTACCATGGGTTTTCATATATGCCCTTCATAACATTGAGGAAGTTCCCTTTTAGTCCTAGTTTTTGAGTATTTTTATTATAAAAGGATGTTGGATTTTGTCAAATGCCTTTTTTAATTAATCAAAATGATTATGTGGTATTTTCCTCCTTCATTCTATTAATATGATGTAGTCTACTGATAAATTTTCATATGTCGAACCATCTTTGTATTCCTAGGATAAATCTCACTTTGTTATGGTATATAATCTGTTTAAAATGCTGTTGGATTTGGTTTGCTAGTATTTTGTTGAGGACGTTTGCATCTATATTCATAAAGGATATTGGTCTGTTGTTCTCTTTTTCTTATGTGAAGACAGAAAAGAAAAGGGAAAAAAGAGGAGGAGAGAAAAATCTCTAATTCTTTCAAACTTGGCTCTGTGTTGAGGCACTTCTTCTATGCCTAGCCAGGCCATTTACAACACTGCCTTACCCTTCACTTCCTGCTTGCATCGAGCCCAAACATCATCCAGAGTTGAAAGCTTTGTTCTTCTCAGGTCTTTTCTGAGTATGTGTTCTGCCCTGGGCATGCATGTGGCTTCTACATTCCTTAGTATACACAGGACCTTTTTCAAAGTTCTAGTCTCCCCAAAACAAATCTCACTCTCCAGCTTTTCCCCCCCAGGCTTTTGGCATGTCCATTGTTTGCCTCAACTGTTAACTTTTGCCCCAGGCTGCAGCAACTTGTTCTTTTGTCTTTTAGTGTTTTCAGAGAATGTCTTCCATGAAGCCACTCTGCCCTTATAGATTTCCAAGCTAGGCAAAACAAAGGGAAGCCCTTTGCATCATTCCTTCAGGGAAAACCCAGTGAGGTCAAAATAGACAAACCCTAGTTCCTTGGGAACAAGTTCTGTTCTGCTCCCTCTAGAACCAGGCACCTAACCTTGAATACAGGCTGCCATCTTGAAGACCATTACCTCCAGGAAAGAAGTGGTGCTAGGGGGAATAATACCACACAGACCTCCTACAATGTTAAAGTTGCCTTTGTTCTGTTAAGTGTTCCTTTTCTTGCTGTAAGTCTTAGACTCTTTCCCAGAATTGTCATAAGGTTGATTCTGACAGCTTTTGCAAGATTTTTTGGTGTTTCAGGGGAGTGATGGCCACTCAAGTTTCCCTAGTCCACCATTTTTACTGACATACTTTTCCACGGTCTTATTTTTTTCTTGAATAAATTTTATCATGTATATTTAAGGTATACAACATGATGTTATGGGATACATATAGATAGTAAACGGTTACTATAGTGAAGCAAAGTAACATATATGTCACATCACATAGTTACCCCCCCCCCTTTTTTTTTTGGTTTTGGGACAAAAGCAGCTATTCATTTGGCATGAATTTCATATATAATACAATTTGATTACCTGGTCTTCTTTTTAAAACAATAGTTTTCTCAGGGGTCTGTTTGACCAAGTCTATAAATAATAAATAAATAATAAATGTCTGTAGAAAAAAGCAGTAGATACTCAGTACTCCTCAATTTACATGCCACCACCAGAAGTTTTGTGTTATTTAGGTCCATGATCTTAAGTTCTCCTACCAGCCTTCCCACCCACCCCTCAGAAAATAGTCCAATAATGGAATATTGTTCTGGGATCTTTGCAAAACCCCACAACATATATACTTGCAAATTTGAAATCTCAAAATGGCTTTCCTGTGACACAAGGACTGCTTGGGGCACCTAGGGAAAGGGACAGAGAGGGAAAAATTCAGCAGTGAGCAGGGGCTATCCTTACTTGTTTATTATTTTTAACTCTCAACAAGTAGGGGAACTGCTTTCACGTGGTATCCGAGTCCAAAACAGGAGTAGAAGTGCCAGTATCTTGGCCAGACCTGGGTAGCAATGATGATGCTCTGGAGTTGGAACAGATCTTGGCTCAAATCTTGGTGCTGCCACCTACTGAGTGATCTCAGACAAGTCACTTAACTTCTCTGTGCCTCAGTTTCTATAGCTATAAACTGTGAATAATAATTATGCTTACCTCAGAAAGTTTGTTCAATCTTACATGTAAATCACATAGCATAGTGTCTGGCACATGATGAGGTGTTAAGCTATAATAAACAGCAAAACTATCTCTCGCTAGTCAAATCTATTTGGTTCCTAAATTTGGATACTAAGGAATTTATCAGAAACTTTGTCTTAATCTATCCAGGTTCTGATTTCAGAAAGCAAGAGTTTGGTTAATGTCTTGGGCCGCTATAACAGGTTACTACAGTAATTACAAATTACTGGGTGGCTTAAACAACAAACATTTATTTCTCACAGTTGTGGAGGCCAAGAGTCTGAGATCAGGGTGCCATCATGGTTGGGTTCTGGTGAGGGCCCTCTTCCAGGATGTAGACTGCCAACTTCTGGTTATATCCTTGCTGGTGGAGAAAGAGCTAGGTAACTCTCTGGTTTCCTCTTATGAGAGCACCAATCCCATCATGAGGGCTCTACTCCTATGACATGATTACCTCCCAAAGGCCTCACCTACTAATACTATCACATTGGAATTAGGATTTCAACATATGAATTTGAGGGGGACACAAACATTCAGTTTTTTGCAGATAATAAAGCGTATCTGTATTTATCTAGTGTTTATTAGGTGCCAGGCTCTTTTCTAAGTATTGCACATGTAATAACCTATTTATTTCTCATAATAGTTCTATGATATCAGACTACTACTGGAACTCCTATTTTACAAATGAAGAAACTGAGAAACAGAGAGATAAGGTGATTTGCTCAAAATCTTACAGCTAGTAACTGGCAAAGCTGGGAATTGATCCTACTATTTAATAAGTCAGCCTGGCTCCAGAGTTTGTGCTCTTAAACCCTCTATTTTCTCTTCTGTTTTTTCCTCTCAGCTATACAAATAATGACATCTTTCTTCAAGTATGAACCTGAGACTCTTAGATGGTTTCAGAATTCTTAAATCTGCTGAAATTGTATGTGAAATTTGGTGCATTATTTTCTAACCTGGATTCAAATACTGGCTGTATGTCTTGCTGGCTATGTAACCTGGGGCAAATCATAACCTCTCTGCACTTCCATTTCCCTAACTCTAAACTGGGGATTAAAATACCTACCATATCACGGACTTATCATGGGAATTAGTAATGAGATATGTCCAGAACCTGGCATAGTGCTTTGCACAGTAGGTGCCCATTAGATGGAAGCAGTCAGAACCCAAGCCTCCTGCCTCCTGGGCTGTATTTTTTCCCTCCATTATGCTGCCTTCATGAAGATCAGGACTTCGGCGGTAGGAAGAATTCTAAGATGACCCCCAGTGAGTCACACACCTGTATAATCCTCTGCCTTTGAGTGTAGGTAGGAACTGTTACTTATTTTTAACCAATAGAATATGGCAAAGGTGATGGAATCTCACCCCCATGAATATGTCACCTTATGTGTGGAAGGTGAAGGAATTTTGCAGATGTAATTAAGGCCTTTATCAGTTGACTTTAAGTTAATCAAAAGGGAGACTATATTGGGTGGGACTGATCTAATCAGGAGAACCCTATAAAAAGGATCCAGAGACAAAAGAACTCTCTCTCCTACTGACCTTACAGAAGCAAGCTGCCAGGAAATGGACTATGCCAACAACCATATGTACTTGGAAGAGGTCCCCAAGCCTTAGATGAGACCGCAGCTCTGATCAGCACCTTGATCTCAGCCTGTGAGACTGTGGCCAGGGGACCCAGCTAAACTGAAATTGAAACCCACAGAAACTGTGAGATAATAAATGTGTATGGTTTTAAGCCATCGTTTATAGTAATTTGTCATGAATCAAGAGAAAGCTAATAGAGGTTCTTAGCCTCTTTGTGTACTGGAGACACCTCTGGCAGTCTGGTGAAGCCTATGGACCCCTTCTCAAAATAAAATTAGATGCCTAAAATAAATGCATAGGACTACCAAGATAACAATCATGGAAAAAGTTATTAATATCTAACTATTTGAAAATATGTGATACATGCATATCACTTTATGAACTTAGCAAATAAGATCTAATAGTGGGCCTAATAACTAATATAATTTTGAAACAGTGGTGAGTGTGATGACATTTGGAGATATCTACAACAACTGTAATATGGTATGAAAATATCTGTGACTTCATTGGTGACCATGTCACAGGTGCTACTGATGTTACTTTGGTCTGTTGCTTACACCATAAAGAAAGGAACTGTGACAGGTTACAGGTTAATAGAAATAAAGATGCCATTTTTTCTCTATCCAAGTTAATGGACCTCTGAATTCCACCTGTGGACTCTAGGTTAAAAATTCTTATTGTAGATAAAGTCAAAGATCCAAATGAATAAGATACTGTCAAATTTGGATCTGAGCTCTCGCTAACAAAACAGATCTATTCATAAAATTGAAATGTTACTGAATAATCAACAAAAAGCTAATAGAGTAATGTTGAAATAATGACAGGTGACTAAGACTATCTACCTTCTTTGGGGAAGATTAATTCAGCATAGAAATATATTTCGGTAGCCTCTTCCTATTTAAGTGTGACAAACAAAGAGATAATATTATTATCCTTTTAATAACTAGACTAATGGAATTCAAATTTTATCTAAATACTCTAATTCACTCTAATTCCAAGTAAAGGTTGAAAACATACATAATTTACTTTCTGGTTGGATTTATTCAAACAGTTCTCAGAAGAGACAAGCCTGTTGAGGCCACCAGCTGCTCTGGGCATTCTGAGGCAGATAATCGTGTTCAGTTGTAAAGGAAAAAAATACCAAATGCTAGAAATAGATCAGAAAAGAGAGTGTCTAAGGGCAAAGTACAAGGAGAGGTTATATTTCCAGCTTGTTGGAAACAGAACCCTCCTGCTAATAATCTGTAAGTATATTTGCTATTATTTAATATGATGTTATTGTTTTGAATATATAGCACATTTACATGCTTCAAAAGTCAAAGTGAGTCCACATAAAAGTCTTATTCTCACTTATAGTACAAGTTATCCTGCCTCCCACCCCCTATATCTTTACAAAAATGCAAAAAAAAGTATGCATATATACAGTGTGCTATTGTCTGTGCAAAAAATGGGTGAACATATATGTGCATGTGTGCGTCTGTGTCTTTCACACATACTGTGTGTGCTATTTTACACCACGTGCTTTTCCCTTAACAGTAATCTTGGAGATCTTTCTATATTAGTGGAGGGAGAGTGTCCTCATTCTCTTTTACAGCTGATGAGTAATCTCTAACTGGAGTGTACATGTCATAATTTATTTATCACATTCTCTTCTGATAAACTGTGGAATTGTTTTCAGTCTTTCCTATTTGTTGGTCTATTTTTAAACTTCTACACGTTTTATTTATTATAGAAATTGCATTTTTCAAGACTTTAAATTGCAAATGACAGAAATTCAACTTAGATTAAATTAAAAAAAATGGGATTTGTTAGAAACTTGAATAAGTTGCAACATCAGGAGGAACTGAAGGAGCCAGGGTAGTTCTATACACTTCAGGGCCTGGAACTGGGGCCTAGACATGTTAGAACACTCTTTTTCACTCTCTCTCTCTCTGTCTCTCTCTCTTAGACTTTTCCGTGTGTTGGGGGTTTGGCAACTCTGGGGCCATATTCTTACAGTGGCAGGCCAGAGAGGGAAAACAGATCTTGCCTCACTGCTCTAGCACAAAAGCCTCAGGAAAGACTTTGAGTTGACTTAGGCCATGTGGACATCTGACCAGTCACTATGGCCAGTGGTATAGGTTCCTTAATATGATTCAGTATGTGTCACGTGTGCCATCCTTGGAATCAGGGGTAAGATCTATTACCTGAAGGAAGTGGAGAAGTATAAAACAAATAAGACTACAACCACCACAGCCATGATTCTCAACTTCGAGTAACCCATGCCCTTATTTAAAAGGCAAAACATCTCAGGGACTGCCCATTCCCTCTGATTTAAATTAGTTTTATGATAATATTCCTTAAATGTGGAAAAATCTAAAATGTGTAAAAGCTCCTAGCTTTTATGACAACTATAAAATGAAAATAAATTTATAAATTAAATATAAATAAAGCCATGAAACAAATAAAATTCAAGTGATCACCATTGATATGATGTGATGGATGATGTTATTTTGTGAAAACAAATATATGGCTTGCAACTGAATATGGCACAGATTCTTTTGAATTCTTCGGTATGCTTATACTACTGACTGGTAACGCCATCTTCCCTTCTTTTTTCTCAGTCAAACTACTATGAAATCTTTGCTGTTACTACAAATATCTGGCCTTTGCTTCTGTTCTTTACCCACTAGCCCAATACAATTCAAGTATCAATGCTTAGAACCTCCTTGATCTTAAATCAAAAGCAGACTCAAGCCCAGGAATCCTATGTTAATCCTGTGTTATAAGGTGGCCGTCCAGATGATTCATAACATGCCTACCTAAAGGTCTTTTTAGATAAACATTAAAATAACACAAAATTATAGTATTCTCATAGAGAACTCATATCTTCAGAGTATTATTTCTGAGAGTCCCAGTAAGGCAAACAGTGGACTTCAGTATGTTTCCAGGAACATTTTAGGTACAACAAATAGGGGTCTGATTATACAGAGAAAGAGAGAGCTTGACCCAAGACAAAAATAGGCATTCCTGAAGAATGAAAAGACTTGCCCAAGGAGTGGGGAGAATCTGTACTTCAGGAGCTGGGAAATCCTGCCACCCTTAGAAGTCAGCTTAGTGGGTAGGGCAGTTGGCTTGGCCTGCATCAAAAGGTCATCCCACCCAGTGTGTAGAACTTTAAAAACAAACAAACAAACAAACAAGCAAAAAAGACATTTGGAAGGGCTAGAAAATAGGCCTATATGACAAAAAGTGAAATGAATTGGTATTATTCGGTTTGGGGATGAGAAGAGTGAATTAGAGTCGAATATATGAATCAGGATGAAGATCAGTTAATCTCTGCAGGAGGAAGAGAAAATAAGTGACCTTCACTTGCAGGTAGATTATGAATGAGGAAATACTGTCTGACAATTAGAACATTGAGCAATGGAAAAGGATTAGGAGTCCCTTTGCCTAAAGGTAAAAAGCGGCCATCTGTTTATGTGTAGAAGCAAGGTGGTAAATCAAAGAACCTCGATGCACCACTTTTAAGCATAACGGTAGTGCCTATGGCCCTCACTAAGAGTTGAGGTAAACTGGAAATGTACTATTGGTATCTTTGGGGACGTGAATTAGTCGATAGAACATACAAAAAGATTCACATTTCTTCCTCAAATCTGTTTTAACTGTTCAAAGATTAAATTTACAGGTTCCTTCACTTAGAAAATGGCTGGACCTCTTAGAAGAGAAAGAATGATGAGTTCTGCTATTTTGTCTATTCTTAAAAGCAACTGTGGCAAGTGTCACATTCTCACTTAATTGAGTGAATTGCCTGGGATTAACCTTATTGCATAGTATCTGCAAGACACACAACCTGACGTTTTGTCTGTTTGGGTGTTTTTTCCCCCCAAATCAACTCTTGTGCCATATGCCTATGATGACCTTGTTTTCTGAACCAGAATTGTTAACACGTGGTTTGAGAAGAACACCCTTGGGGATAGCAGTATGAATATTTCTATTTATTCATTCAACAAATATTCACTCATTGTGCACCTACTATGTGCCAGGAACTATTATAGCTACTTGGAAAATGGTAGTAAATCAGACACACAAATATCCCTGCCTTCATGGAACTTACATTTATTGTGAGGAGAAAGAGATGACAAATGATGGATATTTTAAAAGTAAGTAAATTGTATGGTATGTTAGAAGGTAATCAGTGCTACTGGAAAAAGAAAAGGCAAAGCCATGCAGGGTGGGTGAAGTGTACTGGGGTTGGGGCGGAAAGCAGGTTGCAGAGTTAACCAGGGTGGTTAGCATAGTCCTCTATGAGAAAATGAGTTTTGATTAAAGACTTAGAAGAAGTGAAGAAATTAGTTAGCCATGTGGCTATCTGGGGGCAGAGTGTCACAGGCACAGGGGACAGCCGATGGAAAGACCTTGAGACAAGAGAATTCCTGGTCTATTCGAAGAATAGGTAGGAAGCCAGTATGGTCAGAGAGGAGGGAGTGAGATAGAGAGTAATAAAAGAGGAGGGGCAGCTCATGAGGACTTTGTAGAGCACAGGAAGGCTTTGGCTGTTACTCTGAGGAAAATGGGAGTCATTGGTGTCTTTTGAGCAGGAGCATCAGCTGATTTCTGTTTAAAAAAGATTACTGTCTTGCTGTGTTCAGAACCAACTGAAAGCAAGTGGCATACATGGTTCTCATATCCATGAATTCAGTTGCTACCGCTTAAATAACACCAGCCCCTAATAACGCACATCAAATCTCAGTTACCGTCGAATATTAACTAATTGCATAATGTACAGATTGTGCTGATCACTCTTTTCAGTCCACAAATCACTACGTAATTAACAGATGAACATTGTGATCAGTGACTAATCACGTTACTTCTTTCGAAGTCTTTTCAAGTCTGTTGGTGATTGATCACTATTCATGTTATTCAGTTCATGCACAGACAGCAAAGTGTGTACTTGTGTCACCTCCCTGTCTGACAGTGACAAACCTACACTACATTTTACAATAGTGGATAATCAAAAAAGGTCAGAATTGGCCAACAAAGATGAAAATGTGGCAAAGAAATGAAAAATTATGATGCTGAAAGCGAAATTCAAATCCAAGTGATGTGGAGTTACAGAATAAATAGCCAACTGTGGAGCCATAGGAATGTTGACACTGCCACCATTTGAAAGACTGTAGAAATGCAACCAGAGGAACTTAATGATGGAGAACTTAAACTGACACAAATGAGGAAACTTCTTGTGACAAAAAGGACAAAGATGTCCCAGAGCAAGTGATGCCAGCAAAAAAGTTCACATTGAAGGAACTCTTGGATATATTTCATACTACTGATAGCACAAAATATAAAATGTTGGAAGTCGATCCAAACTTCAAAAGAAATATGACAATTCACTGAGGCACAGAAAAGATGCTTGCTGGGTATCATAAATTATAAGATGAGAAGAAGGCGGCAAGTACTGTTCAAACTATCCTTGATGAGTTTTTTTAATTTTAAAATATTGAGGGGATACAAATGTTTTTGTTACATAGATACATTGTATGATGCTTGAGACAGGGCTTTTAGTGTGCCCATCACCAGAATAGTGTTCATTGTACCCAATACGTAAGTTTTTACCCCTCACACCCTTCCCCTCCATCCCCCTTCTTGGTTTTCAATGTCCTTTCTATCTCTTTGTGCCCAGGTAAGTTTTTTTTACAAGGAATAAATCACTTTAACTTTCAATGTTTCTAATGTTTTCAATTACAATGTACTGAATAAATATTAGTTTTACTATTTTGTTTTCATTCCACTATATATTTATAATGACATGGACAGTAAAGGAGTTTTTAATGTTTTGGCAAAAATTTTTAAAGGTGACAATTGCAGTTTTTCCCACTGATTTAAGATTGCTTTGCATTGTTGCAGCATGCAGTTATTTTCAATATCTACACTACCATGCACAGTGAAGACTGCCTGTGCTTAGTAATAATGACTACATTTGGGCTTTGACCTTGGAAGTGAGTGGCTGTGGTGAAGTGGAGGTGGTTTTATAGTTGAAGGCTTTTTGGTGCTCCTTTTCAGCAGAAAAATCTAGAATCCACAAAGGCTGTCAGAAATTTTTTATCAGTGACTTGTTAGTATAACCAACCCATCAACAGGCTGATGCTTAGTGGTGTGAGGAGAGGAGCCAGGAAGGTCCCACAGTCCACACCCTTCTCTTCCTTGTTGCAACCGTACCTTAAAATGCCACCATTAGAGATTTAGTTGTTCAGATTAAACATTGCCACTCTTGAATCTTTAAAAAATATGTACCTAGAAATATTGATACAGCAAATAGGGCATTAGGAAACTGCAGGAAGAAAGGAATACTGAGGTTGGCATAGAGGAAATTTCCAGAAAGGGCATCTTTTTAGAAAAAGGAAAGAAATTTGGCAATATATAGCAAGAGCCTTAAAAATATGTGTTCCCTTTGACCCAGTAACTCCACGGCTGACAACCTACCTAAAGGGAAGTAGACTAAGAATTATGCACAAAATTGTTTATCATGTTATCATTTATAATAGGTAAATGTTAGAAATAACAGTGGAGGACTGCTTAAATAAACGTATGATACATGCAAACAGTGCAACATGCATTCTTTAAAATTATATTTATCAAGATTGGGAATTATCTTTGAGTTATGAAAATATCATGGGACATATTTGTGAAATAATATAAATTGAGAAAATAAGAATACAAAATTGTATATACTGTGTGATCTCATTAAAGACTGGAAAAAATAGAAAAAGATTGGAAGAAAAAAATGCCACAATGTTATCCTCGTTACTTCTGTGTGTAGGAATTGAAAGAGATTAAAATGTACAAAAGAAGTACATGTGAATCATTAAAAAATAATAATCCACAATAATACAGGCTCTGGAGCCAGACTGACAATTGGCTGCATTGAACTTGGGTAAGTTCCCTAGGTTCTCTGTGCCTCTGTTACCTTATCTATAAAATACAGATAATAGTAGCATTGATCTCCTAGAGTTGTTATGATGATTAAATGAGGTAATACTTATAAAACATTTATGAGATTGTCTAGTATATAGTAAGGGCTCAATAAATGTTAGCTATTATAACTATTATTGACATGTATGCAGTTAAAAGATGAAAGTTTATTTTTTATTAATTCTCTATATTTCCAGTCTTCAGGAATAATCACCGTTAACAGTTTGATGGGTATCCATCTAGCCCTTTTTATGCAAACAAGCACACACATACACATATATGTGTACATACATGTATATACACATATATGCATATATGAGTGTATATACACACACATATTTGAAACAGCAATGGAATCATGCAATGAATACTATTAAACAACTTTATTCTCTTAACAATATATCAATGCATCATGGACATCCTTGTATATCAGTAGTTCAGATCTACTATTTTTTTTAATGGTAGCATTAGTGTTCCAGAATATATACTATATTTTATTTAACTGTTTTCTTACTAATGAATATTTAGTTTATTCTCAAATTTCTCACGTTTACAACTGATGTTGCAATGATTTTAAACTTATACATATATTTTTATACATTTATATGAATATTTTTGTAGGACAGATCCCTACAAGGGAAGTTATTGAGTTGGAGGGTTTATACATTTATCATATCAACAGATATGTCCAATTTTCCCCTCCAAAGATGTTGTACCAGTTTCTCAATATATAAGAATGCCTTTTTCACCAGTCTGGATATTATCAATCTCTAAAAATTTTCCTACCTATTAGGCAATATGGTATCTCATTAAGGTTATAATTTGCATTTCTCTGATCACTATTGAGGTTGAGCATCTTTTCATATGTATATTGGTCATTTGCATTTCCTCTTCTGTGAATTGCTTGCTTAAGTTCTTTTCTGTGAGTGATTTTCTTTTTGATTTATACTTCTCTGCATTTAAAAAGAAAGAGATAAATGTTTTGCATTCTTTAAGAACCCTTGTGATCCATTCTTGATCGACTATCTAACAGAGGAAAATATTTAGTCAATTCAAAAGAAGGGGAAAAATGTATATTTTTTTTGTTATGAGTTTCTTTTAGGGAGGAGGGGAACAGGAAACAATTTTAATTGCTTAATTCTGGTTTTCTTAACTTAATATGAAAATAATCCTCCTTTCATTCCCTGGGCCTTCACAACTGGAAGATGCTGTTTGGTAATTTCAAATTCACCATGGACCTCTAACACATTTGTCTAAGTCACTCAAGCCTAAACTTTTGAAATTTAACTCAATAGTTAATAGTTTAATAGTTTTTTTTAAGCTATCTTTGAGGTCGATCCAGAAGGAAGTAGAGAGCAGCTCAGTTATTTGATATATTCAGGCCCATTCCAACAATCCATTCTAACCATTCAGACAGAGGCAGATGTATTTTTTTTCTTTCAGAATTCTTTCAGAATGACCTCATAATTGGGCTGCCCCTGTAGGCTCAGCATTGAAGAATAATGAGTTTTTGAACCGTGAGGAGGACATGTTTTGAAACAGAAGCAAATAATGCAGATTATTTACAATGCTGCCATCAAGGGAATCTGAGTTAGAATAGCTAGAAATGCTCCTGGGACTGGAGTTGGGGATGGCCATTGCAAAGAGTCCAGAGTGGCAATAACTGGCTTTTCCTAACAGTCCCTGCTTCCATTTTTCCTTTACACGAGTAACATGCTAATTGTTGAGCAGCCGAGAGGCCAGCCCAAGCTGATTAACAATCTGGCTTAGTGACAATTTAGTTCAGTTCCATTTCTCCTAAGCGATACTTCAGCTGTTCAAGGAAAAAAGGCGTGGGGTGGGGGGCTACCTTATCCTTGGTAACACAGGCTTAGGGACATTTCTGTAGCCAAGCACAGTAAGTATTAATTTCAGTAACCTGGTGCCTCCTAGACCCTATTCATTCATATATTGCATGAAAAGACTTGCAGGTGCTTTCTGACATTTTGATTGACTATTAAATTCAGCTTGAGAATTTTGTGTAATCCTGGATCCATTAGCAAGCAAGTATTTACCTTGACCATAATTTGTATCAAGGGGGTGTTATTTCAGGATACAAATTTAGATTACTAGAATCTCAAGCCTTAAAGGTAATCTAATCTATCCCCTCCCAGCCTTGAATGTCCCTTCCAGGTCTCCTCTGCCTTTCATCTTCTACCAAGTGGGGAGGTATCCCCAGCTCAGCTTGAATCTTTCTAGTACTGTGGAGATCACTATTGTATAAGACAGCCGAATCCGTCTTAAAATAGTTCTGTCACATAGAAGGATTTTTTATTGAACTGAAATTTTTCTTTCTGTAAATTCAACCCACTGAACCAGTGGGAACCCAGTGGTGCCTCCTGAACATGTCTAATCTTTCTTACACATCACAGATCCTGTAAATATTTGAAGATAGTTCCCTTCCTCCTCTTTCCTTAGCTCCACCCCACCACCCTCCCCATTACCACTGGTCAGATTTACTATTCCAAGCTTTTGTGACTTTTCTCATAAGGAACTTCTAGCTACTTCTCTAACCCCATCTCTTCCTCCCTTCCTGTGCTCTGGCCACATGACATCCTTTTGTTCCTCAAATTTGCAGAGCATATTCCTTTATATTTTCTGTTCCCACTATCAGAAATGTTCTTCCCTCAAACAGTAGCAAGGTTTATTTCCTTACTTCATTTTGTTCAAATATCAATTTCTCAGAGAGGCCTTCCCTGACCATTGTGTCTAAACAGACCCCCCATCTCCATCACTATCCCTTTACCCTGCTATGTTTCTTCATAGTGTGCATCACTCCCTGAAAGATGATTATGCATCTGTTTTTATGTTTGTATATTTCTCCAGCTAAATATAAGTGTCAAGACGGCAGAGACTATGTCTGTCTTGTCTAACACATAGTAGGTGCTCAGTAAACTTTTGTTGAATGAATCGATAAGATACGATTTTTGTTCCCTTCACTACCCTGATTACTCTCTTAACTTTGTCAATATCCCTCTCGAAGTGCAATGGCCGGATCTGGTACTAGAAATCTAGCTATGAGCTAACCAAAGCAGAATAAAGCAGAACGGCCATATTATTTAATCAATGAGTATATACCATGTAGCAGGCACCATGGTAGGTCATGGATATATGACAGAAAACAAACTCAACAGGGTCCCTGCCTCCAGAGAACTCACTGTCTGGTATATCTTATTGTCCGGGGCCATGAGTCCCGAAGGGAACTCACTCAAGATGGCCATTTAGGCCCATGCTAAGCCTGTAAGTTTCTATTTCCTGTAAGCCTGTAAGTTTCTATTTCTCCAATATGACGTGTGATGTGGAAACTCCCACCTTGGAAAGTACCGCCCCTCTACTTCCTCTCTCTGCCTTATTTAAGTCTCTGCCCTACTGCCAATAAACGAGACTTGATCAGACTTTTTGACTTGTCTCCATTTCTTGTGTCTCCTGCCTCTCCCAATTCCCACTCTCTCTTCCAGGGTCCACGTTGACTACCCCGTGGGTCGGGACAAGTGGCACCCAACGTGGGGTGCTGGACACGGGGGATCCAGTGAGGAAGAAGACGCGAGGTTGCTGGCGCTTGTGAAACGAAAGTAAATTCCTTCGGCCGCCGCGGGAGCCTGCCGCACGGGAGCAGAAGGTGAGTGCGTCTGAATATGGGGCAGGAATTAAGTCAGCACCAGCTTTATGTTAAGCAGCTAAGGGAAGCTTTAAAGACACGAGGAGTAAAGGTTAAAGGTCATGATTTGTTTAAATTTTTTGATTTTATAGAGGACATTTGCCCCTGGTTCCCTCGAGTGGGCACAATTGATATAAAAAGGTGGAAAAGGGTTGGTGATGCCCTTGAGGACTTTTATCAGACATTTGGACCTGAAAGGGTTCCAGTCACTGCCTTTTCATATTGGAATTTAATTAGAGACCTAATAGATAAACATAGAGACTGTCCTAATGTTGTGGCTGCTATTGCCCAGACAGAGGAAATCCTGAAAGAAGGCTCTAAAACAGACCGTCGAGTACCTCACCCTAAAGAAGAGGTAGACTTGATCTCCTTAGAAGGTGATAACGAGGAAGACCAGGTCCAAGAGGCGGCGACTGCCACAGAAAGCCAGGGCAAACCTCCTGTAACCTGTAAGCCAAAAGATGTCCCTAAGGTATACCCTGAACTCCCCCCTCTAGGAAGGGTTGAGGGTACAGAGGACTGTAAGCCAGAACAACACCCTGTAGTCAAATTGGCAGAGGGAGCCACACAGGATCCCGACCCTCCAGACATAGATTGGGGAGACTTGGAGGAAGAGGCGGCCCGGTATCACAATCGTAACTGGCCGCCTCCCTGTAATGTAACCTCTGCGCCCATTGCTATGGCTGCGGTGGATCCTAAGGAGGACCTCAAAGAAAAAATAGCTCAGCTTGAGGAACAGATTAAACTCGAAGAGCTACATCAATCTCTGATTATCAGGCTCCAAAAGCTCAGAACAGGGAGTGAGAGGGTGTCTGACATCAGAGTCCCTCAGGGACATGCCCGTCCCCCGCAGCGGCCAGGACAACATGTTCCAGTAGGCCGGCCGCCCACTGATAAGAAGGAAGAGAGACTTCTCCTTACTGATGCCTTTCCAGTTATAGAGACCACTGACCCTCAAGGCCAAGCTTGGAGGCATCACACAGGGTTTGATTTTGCTATAATTAAGGAATTAAAGACAGCTGTTTCTCAGTATGGAGCCACAGCCCCCAGTATATCTGTTAATGTTTCCAATATGCCAT
>RJWJ010011127.1:0-45219 GCA_004363605.1 Indri indri
GCCCACACCACCCTGATCCACAGATCCTCACGGACAGACCTGCTCATCTTTGCCAGCTCGGTTTTCCCACCCTGGGCTTCCTGTGCCAGTAACGGTTAAGCACTTCATAAAATGTCAAAAGCCATTGGTGTTAATCATGGTGTCCACAAATATGTTCACAATTCTTGACGCTCCTTTAGGAAGGGAGAATCTAATTCCCCTTCCCTAGAGCGCGACTGGACTTAATTATTTTTCTTTTAATAAATGGAATAATGAAGAGGTGAAGGTGTGTGGCTTTGACACTATGTCATGAAAGGCACTGTGGCTTCCTCCTTGCTCTCTCCTGAATCACTCACTCTGGGGCAGCCAGCCGCCATGTCATGAGTCCTGTGGGGAGGTCCGTGTGGGGAGGAACTGAGGCCTCCAGCCAGCAGCCATATGAGGGAGCCACCCAGGAAGCGCATCCCCCAGCCCCAGTCAGGCCTTCGGATGACGGGAGCCCTGTTGACAGCTTGACTGTGACCTTTTGAGAGACCCTGAGCCACAACTGCCAGCTAAGCTGCTCTTGGATTCCCTCAAAAACTGTGTGAGATGATAAATGTTTGTTGTTTGAAGCAACTAGGTTTTGGGTGTAACTTGTTACACAGCAACAGGTAACTACTATAGTAATTTTTCCAGTACAGCTCTTCCTTATTTTGGAGTTAAGTTTTTTAAATTTTATTAAAATGTCTGTTTTAATCTAAATAACCCCAAGATTTTTTAAAAAAGCATTTTGAAATAAAAATACTTTTCATGTTTTGGAATACTTGTTTACCTGCTTTTAATATATAAAAAAGGTTAGATGTTATAAATGTTCAGAAAAACTGAATCCTGCCTTCCTTTTTACTTTCATTTTTTTGTGCTTATTTAATTTATGAGAGCTCCTTTTATTTATGAGCCAATTTTGGTACCATGTAGACATGTACAATACACAAACCACATCTAAACACATACACACACACACAAAGCTTCAAGAACTTTTGTCTCAGAACTCTAGCCATGAAATCCTCTGAAGTGCCACATAAATCTGCATATATTGTTTCTGTTCCTCTTTCCCTGTCCAACAACAGGTGTCCCTGTACCTTGGCCAGGTTGCCTCCATGGACGGAGATGTCTCTCAATCTATTAGACCTTGGGACAGAGATATCTTCTAATCTTCCAGAACTTAGGACAGAGGTGCTTCTAACTTTTCAGACCTTAGAACCTGTAGCAAGAGAAACTACCATTGGAGGTGTCCTTCAACCTCCCAGACCCCGGACTGTGTTTATAATACTGCTGATGGAAAAAAACCCCAAACTCTGTAAAATAATTTATAGAAGTTTATTCTGAGCCAAACGTGTGTGAATGGCCTGGAACACAAGGCCTCAAGAAGTCCTGAGAAAATGTGCCCCCCACTTCCTTTTTAGCTTCTGATTTTAAGAAAGACAAATGATTTTTCTCATATGCTGAGGTACCAGAAGCAACTAGGGCATCGTAAGGCCACAAAGAGTCTAACAAAGGGGTCCCCAGCCTACGGTGAGTTATATAATTATTTCCTTATATACTACAATGGAATAATAATAGCAACAAAGTGCACAATAAATGTAATGCGCTTGAATCATCCTGAAACCATCTTCCCCTCCCTAGTCCATGGAAAAATTGTCTTCCATGAAAACGGTCCCTGGTGCCAAAAAGACTGGGGACCTCTGGTAACAGATCTCTAAGGGTAGGGGTAGGGAGTGGCTAGATTATCTCGAGGTGCCTCTTTTTCATTTAAGACCATTTAACATAAAAAAGGTGGCGATTTCTACTGTACATCGAAATATGACAAATACATGATTTTTATTTTAAACAGAGGTAAATGCGGGAGGAACAATCTTGGAGTCAGGATGAAAAAAAATCATTTTATCGCCAGTAAAACTTGCTAACAGTTGGTTCTTAAAAGAGAACATTAATACAATTTTACCATTTCGTTTACAGTGCCTGGCCATATAATTTTCACACTATACATGATAACATGTTTCCTCCAGAATCTTTCCACCTTTGTATGCTCAATGCTTAGACTCTGCAGATGCATAATAAATCCTGAAGGAATGAATGAAGCTGGCTTAAAGGAAAACCGAAGCATAGTTATACTCTCCTAGAGGGTTCAAAAGATGTGAATAGCATATGGAATGATTAATGCTTTTAATTTAAAAAACACATACAGTACACACTAAGAGTCTGATACTATTCTAAATGCTTTATATACATTAATACATAGAAATGTCCTAATAACCCTATTATTATCATCCCCGTTTTGTAGACGAAAACCTAAAGTTCAGAGAGGTTATGTAACCTGCCCAAGTTCCTGCAAGTACTGAAGTGAAGTCTGGATTTGAATATTTGTCCTGGCTTCGGAGTTGACCCCTGACCTCTCCACTCTGCCACCCCCAGGGCAGTTCCTTGAATGGGCTCACACGAGCTAACACCCAGGCAGTCCCCAAGTGAAGAGAAGGTGCAAGTGGTGCGAGTCCCGCGGAAGCGGAGAGAACCGTGGCTGCTTTGTGTTGTTTTGGGGAATTGTGTTTATTCATGAGTCTCTCTCCCTAGACCGCCAATTCAACACGCTGCCAACTGGCCAATTACTCACGTCCACGCGTAGCTAAGTGGGTTCTTCTCCAGCTGCACACCTTCCTTTCTCCACATAACTAATGAAACTCATCAAAACCCTAGAAAACAAGCCCAGAGCACCAGCCACTCTCGTCGACATGTTAAGAGGGGGCCAGGTGCTCCTGACCTCCCCTCCAGATGTCTGTAGGGCCGCAAGGCTGCCCACACGTGTTCTGTGTGGACGGCGGGGTGTCCGTGAAGGGGGCGGGGGCTCCTTCTCCCAGTGAGTGGCTACACTACACACAAATGGTGGTGGAGTCTCTGAAGACAGTGAGCCACATGGATCACGGGAATTCTAAGGACATAGGCACAAAACTGGCTGGGCGTTGGGTTGTCCAGGCAGAGGGCTCCCTGGCCAGGTGGAGGACACTGGGAAGCACTAATCCATTCCACCCATTTAGGATGAAACAGCTTTTCAAAGGTGACGCAAAGAGTCAGATGCTCACAAACAAAAAAATTTATCATTTTGCCTCACCTCTAGTCTTGCCTATATTGCCTTTCTGATCTCACAGAGCAGAATTTTTGTTATTGTTGTTCTAGATCACACCGTCCAGCACAAGGAGACACTACCCACATGTGGCTATTGGGCACTTGGAACGTCGCCAGTGCAAATTGTGCTTTAGGTGTAAAAGGCACATCAGATTTCAAAGACCTGGCATGAAAAATTGAATGTAAAATATGCCATTAGTAATCTTTCTATTGACTGCGTGTTGACATAATCATATTTTTAATATATTGGGTTAAATAAAAACATTAAAATTAATTTCATCTATTTCTTTTTACTTTTTGTAACATGGCCAATAGAAATTTTAAAATCACATGGTTTGCATTTGTGGCTTGCATTATATTTTTATTGGATGGTGCTGCTCTAGCGTTTCGAATGTCTACACCTGTCGCCCTCTGAGAGGAATGCAAAGGCCAAGTGATTTTTCCAAGTCTTGTCTCTGGGCTTTTTCTGCCACAATAATGAAATCTTATTAATGGGCGATACTGAAACTAGCATTATCCACCGCGGAGGCTGCTGCACACTCAGACGTGAATCGACTCATGTCCAAGGGCCTTTAGTCACCCTTGCGCTTGCTGGCTGCACACTTCAGGGTCAGACTGGCCACAGCAAGAGCACCCTCTGCGGCACATGCAACTCGTCCTCACTGCACTGATCTGAAAAGCTGACTCTGCTCTGTGCTTTGTGGCTTTTAGGGAATGGCCAGGTAGACCCGGGGCTGCTACCTACGGCTGTGCGGTTTGTGCACGGCACTGCAGTGCCCAACGGAGGGGATAAATGGGGCTGCCATCACACTGGGGGTGCCTCTGGGGCTTTAGTTCATCTGCTCAGAGGGCGTGCCTCTCTACATCCAGAGACGATCTTTTTCCTTGAACCACTGACTGACTTCAGCTTGGTACTGAAAGTGCTCGTGGCCTAGCGAGCCCATTAAAACATCCTTTGTATGAACTGGCTAGAGCCGGGTGCAGAAAAGAAGCCTGAATAAACTCTAAGACATCTCAGATCTAAAGGCAATTACAGAATGCAAGTAAGTTTATAAAACCTCCTCTAGGAAATCATAATATTAATAAATGGGAGTTATTAGTTTGGATACTATTTGGGGTCACTATTTACTGCTGGCTAAATACATATGTATAGGTACACCACATAATCTCATGTATCATATAAACTAATCATGACAATGTATTGGAATGCTAACTAACATGAAAGGTATTTTGATTCTTTATGTACTAGATCGGATGCAAACCATCTGATGTCCTAAAGAAGATTAGTTCTATAGAAATTTGTCCAGGAACCAAGATATAATAGAATATCTTGATATAGGAAAGCAGCTTTTTATTTTTCGAAGAGTTTTGTAACCTCTAGAAAAGCCCGGAGTTGCTATAAATAGTCAATGAATGTTGACATAATATATTTTAAAGCTTGGATCTCTGCTCTTCTCATACACTTGAATAAAGACTATCTTCAGAGAAGACTCTCTTCAAATAACATATATGACCAAGTAAATCTTTATAATAAAAATATTAAGCAAAAGGAACGTATGATAGTCTGTTACTACTCCAAATGACGAAAACAACCATTTTCATAATGATATGAATTTCCTGAAAAATAAAGACTTATAAAAACAAAAAGCCCAACGGTAAGACACAGGAGTAGCTATTTGTGGCTCGATGTAGCATAAACCTGAAAAAAATTGCTATAAGCTTGGTTCACACCTTTTGCTGAGGGTGGGATTGCTGAGGGTGGGACAAGTACCCCAGCAAATTGGAAATATAAATTGCCTTTAAATATACTGTAAACAAGATTTGACACTTAGATTTGACATCATCATCTTCCAGAAACTATTAATATTATGTCCTCCCAAAATTCCACCTTATGATCATAAACATTTGATTCATTTTCCTTTCACCTTGTCTTATATTCGATCACCAAGTTCTGTTACTTCTTTCCTCTAAATGCTGCTGTGCCCATTCTTCCTTAAATCTCGATTGCCACATTGAGACAGAGAGTCTTATTGTCTTACACCTGAAATAGTAGAAATTTCCCTGTTTTTCCATTCACCTATTCACTATTCCCCAGTGTGAACCCTTCCCTCCAGCCTGGCTATCATTCAAGTTGGCCACTTGAGGCACAGCCCTTTGCCTCCGCCAGAATGCCTTTGCACCCACTTCATGCAGCTAATTCCTACTCACTCTTGTCCTCCTCAAAGCTTATTACCCCTTGGAGGCTGCTCTTGTCAACTCCAGGCTGTACTGCCCTTGTCTCTCTCTCTGCCTGGGATCCTCAGTGTAGCATTTAGGAAGTTGCCACTTAACTACCTGCTGCCTTGTACTGACTTAACGTGGGTACCTCCTTATCTGTCTGACTAGACTCTATGTTGCTGGACATTCTAACATTATATTATTTTTGTATCTTTTTTCAGTCCATAATATTTAGAATTTTAGGAGTGAATATGCACAGGAACAGTATGATTGGCCAAGTTTCACAATTTTCATACTTGTGTCAGACTCTCAGGCTAGTAGGCTCCCGCCAGGAAAAATATAAAGCCAGGCCTACTCTTTTACCTGTGTGTGCAGCGGATACCCGCTGTGGGCACTGGGCAGGGGCCTAGGGTGCAGTAGAACACACCTTGAAAGGAAGGGAATCTAATATTCCAGAAGTAGAATGAAATTGGGCAACACCTCCTCAAAGCCCAGAAACACCTGGGAAAGTTGCCTGGATGCCATCCTTGATGTAACCACGTGTCAGAACACCGAACGCGGAGTTGTGGCCGTACTGATATGCCTGAGAGCAATCTTGCTTTGAGCAGAATGTTCCAAAAGAGGTCCTATGTAAGCTTTGTGTTGCCTTTAATGCATGTACTATCCATGCCATCGCAGCCTGTCTTCCTAGAGATCTTGAGCAAAGGAGCCTGGCACACACAAGGCGGCGGTGCCCTTTGTAGGTCCTGACACAGAGAAATGAATAAGCAATGTTGTGTTGGAGAGATCAAGGGAGATTCCATCCTTCGCTCTGCTGGGAGCGGGGAAGAGGGAACAGTGGAGGATGGGCTGCTTTGTCCTATTAAGAAAATCAGCAGGATAATAACTGCTATATTTAAGCATATACAAATATTTAGCAATGAGATAAACATAGGCTGCTCTAACTGCCGTTTCAGTGTTATGTACTATCTCCATCAGAAAACAGTAGTGGAGGTGGTCGTGCTTGGGGAATAGGGGTGTGGGGGGTGGGGGCTGCTTATTAAGATGCTCACTCCCAGGCCTCATCCCAGACCTACTGACTCAAGCCTTCAGCAGCGGAATGTGATGACCTGCATCTTGAACAATTTCCCCAGGTGATTCATAGGCCCATAAATGTTTCAGAACCAGTGTTTGATGGGTTATAAGCTCTTTCAGTAAACACGAATATTCTCATCCCATAAAATCTTTAAAGAGTATTCTCATCGGGGGCCAATTAAAACCTCTTTCTTCCACAATACTATCACAAAACTAATTCCTTTTCTAAAATTTGTTCTTTTCTGCTGCTTTCTCTTGGCCTCATACTTGTAAGACTCTGATAGAATATCAACCAGAATTTTCAAAATATGCCAGGATGTGCATGATTTGTTTCACCCATCAATAGGAGCGTTTCATTTATTATCTGGATTTTTGGAGCGCTTTTGCCCACTGGGTTTCCCTCAGCCAGGAGGGCCTGGATTCAGTCGGGGACAAGTATTCTGTCAGTATTTTACCTTGCATCTGAATTTCCAGGTACTACTAGCTTAGTCAGGGTCATGGGTCCTAAACTTTTTTCTTACAGTCCTTGAAGTCAGTCAATATTTTCAAGAGTCTAAAAAATACTCAATGGTTATAAATCACAAAATCTTCATTCTAAAATAGCATGATGATCATGTTGACTTTACTGTCCTTTTGAATACTTGTATTTGACATATGTAAATTTTATGTTAGGAGAGCACTTTAAGTTTTATGAAATCTGCTCTATTAAAGCCAAAAATAATGTAAAATCTGCTGTAAAACAGAAATTTCGATATTGGACAATATTCGATATCCAAACAGAAAAGTGTTGAAAGTCACTGAAGGAGCCTCTGGGAGAATGAACACCCACATTTATCTTGGCTTTCTCCAGTGCCCCAGTACAATGACAAAAAGGAATAGAAATGATATAAACATTTAAGAACAAAGAAGATAGGAGATGGCAATAGCAATCAAGGGGTGTCAACAAAATTTTGGAAGCTGAAAATCAGATGGCTGGGTGGTAAACGACTTAGCAGCTTAGAGAAAGCTAAATCTAATCCTGCAGTTGGGAAGCCAAAAATGAAGCAAGATGGCTCAAGCTAAAGAATGCTGTGAAGACTTAGGAATCGGAGGCACTCTGAATGCCAGGGTAGGAGCTGGGGGTGCAAAAAGGAAAATTGGCTGGAATCCTGTATAATTAAGAGGTGCACCAGTTACCCTCCCCCAGACTGGAAGAAGGAAGGTGGATTACTCTGGAGAGATGAAGCCGAGACACTCCAGAATCCTGGATCTCAGGCCCAGCTGAGAGTGGGCTGAGGAGCCATAGGAAACAGGGAGATAAAGTGAAAGTCTCCGTAGTATTTAGTGAGACAGCCCTCGCCATCACTACTGATTATCACCTCCCTCCCCTACTCAGCTCCACAAAGCCAGCATCCAGGTTTACAAGCTCTAAAGTCATGAGACTGAAAAAAGAATCTACATACCTTGACCCCATGCAATGGCCAGGTTCTAACCCAGTCACACTGTAACAAAGGGCCACATTTAACAGACCCTGTCTAGGCCCACAGAACAACTAATGAGCTTTTTTGTGTCTCGCTCTTAAACTGATATCGGAGAGAAGCTTCTACTATGAAAGAAAAAAAGAAAATAAAATAAGCATATGGAAAAATGTGCTTGGGAGAAAGAGAAAAAGAAGGGAGCATAAGAAAACTTAAAAATGATAACTAATATCCATAGATTGAAAAGGATAAATCAGAGAACAAGAAAGAACTTATGGAAATTAAAAATGTGATAAATAAAATGAAATATTTAATATGAGGGTTGGAAGATAAAGGTAAGGAAATCTCACAGAACATGGGAAAAAAGGACAAAGCTATGGAAAAAAGAAAAGACATGAAAATCAGAAAATAATCCAGGAGGTTCAATATATAATGAATAGAAGTTGCAGAAAGTTGAAAAGGGAGAAAACTATCAAAGAAATAATCCAAGAACATATCCCAGATCTTAAGGACACATATTTCCAGATTTTTAAAAAAACTTCACAGTATTAGAGTGAAGAAAAAAGAACTACGCTAGACGTATCATTATGAAATGTCAGGGATAAAAGAGAAGATTCGAAAAGCTCTCTGAGTTACTGAACAATTTTCACACCTAGGGTGGGGGATCCAAATGTCACTGGACTTCTCAATAACATGAAAGTCACGACCATGAAGAAATGCCTTTAAAATTCTAATTGAATGTTTTCTACACTATAATTCGATATCAGGTAAACCATCAATCAAATAGAAGGATAAAGACATTCTCAAAAATAATTTCCATAAAAACAATCTCACATGCACCTTTTCAAAAGAAACTATGAGGATGTGCTCCACCAATTTGAGGGAATAGTTCAAGAAAGAAGAGGGATAAAAAAAAAAAAAACAGATAATGCAACACAAAAGGGTTGTAAACCATTCCAAGAACGATGGTAAAAGAAAGTTGCAAGACTTCAGTTAAGTGTCAGGCCAAGAAAACTGGAGGACAGACGCACACTGGGGCGAGAGGGTGGAGGCCTTGGCGAGACACTGAAGGCAGAAAGCAAGAAGGGAGGAAGGTGGGGAGGGAAAAGAAAAGAAAATATAAGGAAAAAAAAAGATTATGTGATATGTTTGATCATATTGAAAGTTTTATAGGGTCAGAAAAGTTTGTGAAGGGATTGAAGGCAGTTGCAGAGACAATATCAATTGAAAAAAAGAAATAATTATTAATTCCAAGGGAAACAAAAAGTAGCACAAGGAAATATAATCATAGCATACTACATGGCTAAACTGTGAGGCGCTATGCAAAAATTAATCATGTAAATATGGAATATTTCCAAAATCATAATTTGTGGCTGGGCACGGTGGCTCACATCTGTCATCCCAGCACTTTGGGAGGACTGCTTGAGGCCAGGAGTTTGAGACCTGTCTGAGCAACAAAGTGAGACCCTAGCTCTACAAACAAATTTTAAAAATTAGCGGGGCCCGGTGGCAGGCACCTGTAGTCCTAGCTACTGGGGAGGTTGAGGCAGTAGGATCCCTTGAGCCCAGGAGTTGGAAGCTGCAGTGAGCTACGATCGTGCCAGTGTACTCGAGCCTGGGCAACAGAACAAGATGTCTCAGAAACAAACAAACAAACAAATCATAATTTGTGATATAGCTAGTTACACTGAGAGAATGCGGGAGAGAAATAGACTGTGTGGGCGAGGGGTTGCGTATGTTCGCGAGGAGGTAGTGTAAGCAAGCTAAATCCTCATCTCCTATAGAATCAAGTAACTGAAAAATTGAGAAACAGCAGTTTATGTACATAAATGAGAAAACAACTTAATGAATTGAAGTGGTTGCCTTTGGGAAGCAGAAATTAAGAATGGAGTGGGTGAAGCGGGAGACGGCTGCTTCTCCTCGTACCATTGCGGTACTGTCTGACTTCCTGAACTACCTGCATGTAGTACTTGGACAAAGTAAACAACATATATTTTTAAAAAACTGAACAAAGGGGCTCCAGACTTTTAAAGTCAAGGAAAATGTATCTTCAAAGAAATTTCCATGTCGGCTGTGAATACTGGAGCTCTGTTCCTTCTGTGGAGATTTTATGGCTAAAAAGCTTTATAATAATACACCTCACAAGGTATTCCACAGATTCTGGTAAAGTAAAATTGAAAAGGGAAAACATTCTGTAAAATCTGAGCATGTATGTGCTCATCAGGGTGCACGCGGCCACACACAGAAAACACACGTAAAGAGTAGTCTATGATTTATCTAGTCCTAGGAACGCAAGTATTAAAAGTTAACATCACAGTTTGGAAATTATTCCCCTTTCACTCTTCCTTATAGGAATTATTCCTGGGCTCTGGGTAGGCCTGTGGCTTCCCTTGACCGGCGAGCAGTCGCTTGCTTTCGCTTTACTCCTGTCAGAGTCGCTCCATTGTTTCCTGTTTGTCAGACAGGGATGGAGTTTGCCTTCCCAGCAATCTCACTGTTGTTCCACTGGTTTGAGATAACCACCTCCTATCAAAGGATTCTTTTTAGACTTGCCTTTTCAGTTCTTCCATTTGATCTCAACAGCAGCTCTGTGTTATTTGTGCTAATGCTTTTCTCCACTGGAGCTGATGATCAACTGTAAACATATTTTTGGCCTACACTCTGATAACTGCCATCAAATGATTTATTGAACAGCCTTATGTTTAAGACACAGTGTTAGGCACTATGCAAAAATTAGCTAAAATGACATAGAGAGAGAGAGAGGGAGAGAGAGAGAAAGAGAGATCCTGCCCTTGAGAAACAACAAGATTAGAAAAAAAAATAGACACGACCAAAGTAAGTTCTAGTTATTTCATCACAGAAACATTAAAAAACTGAAAAATTAGAGAGCAATCCAGGAGGTCCAATCCGTGGTGAACAGAAGTTCAAGAAAGTAAAAAAGAGAGAGAGAGAAAAGGGAAGGGAGAAATGATCAAAGAAATAACATAAGAACATATGGCAGAGAAGATCTGAAAACTTATAATGGTGAAAATGTGACTGATACTTCATTGTCACTATTTTAGCTAAAGTTTTATAGGAATTAGGACAGAGAGCCCTGTAAGAAGTGAAAAGGGGATGTGGAAGAGAAAGGAAAAGAGACTGAATGTGGAAGAAAGATTTTTAGGACTATCTACTAAAACAAGGATTCACAACTAGTATTGTAAATGAATAGAAAATAATGGTATCCTCTCAATCCGACTGGCAAATCAATTCAACAAAGAATGTTTTCTTAAAAGAATTAGCAAAGAGTAATATTTTTTTAAATAGGGGTTTCTCCTTCCTTAAAACAAGTATTTTTCCTGATGGTAGAATTAACACACCTGTATGACAGAAAATTTAGAAAATTCAGTAAAATATAAAGAGGAAAGCAATTATCACTCATAATTTTTTCGACCAGAAATAAATACCATATCTAACAGTTTAGTTATTCGGTATTTTTCTATATATATTAGGAATCACAATTTGGATTGTAACATATAAACTCTTTTATGATCTGCTTATTTTACTCATATTATGAGCATTTTCACGTGATTAATCTTTCATTAATATCATGAGTTTCTTGTGCATTATTTATTTTTTTGTTCCCAATTTTTCATTATCATAAGTGATACCATGAACATATTCTTTGTTCAGTCCTCTGACCATAAAGCATAATATGTAAATTCTGAGAAGTAAAATTACACATTCAAAATTTCGAAATATTTTTTTGTTTCCACTTTTGGTTTCTTCTTTTTTGAAACATCCCGGAAGTGAGTGCATTTTTATTTATTTCTGAGAGACATGGCATTTTCTACAAGTGTCCCAAATAAGTAACATCTGTATAAGATAATTTTCTTGAAATAAATGTGTCTAATAGGCTTTCTTGCTCAAGTCTTTCATTAAAACGAAGTGTTCTTCATGGTCCTTGTGACTAAAGTGAATTTTCACTAGCAACAGCAGAAAACAAAAATGAACTACACCTATGTATAATTATATTTTATATTTCACCTGTAATGCGTGCTAGTATTTGTGCAATGTACTGACATATGGTATAATTATTCTGAGAGCTATGTAAATACTGCTCCACAATCAGATAAAAACATGAAATAAATGGTATGTTTGCAGAAAGATATTCACATGTTTATATATGTATTCTGAAGCCTGTATCAAACAGTGGTGAGTTAATATTTCATTAAAAAGCCTGCTTTTACCTGACGGTTCTTTACAAGGTTAAGAAGTGATTATTCTAATGAGGCCTCGCAAAGGAAGATTCCATCCACCCTGAAAGTACCTTGCGAGACGGAGGAAGAGAGGAGGGCCGCATAGATTTAATCCAGAAAACCATCAGTGTGGCTTCTCCACCTGACTGAGCTCTTTGAAAACATGACCTCCGCAGCCAGCGGTGTCGGTGCACGTAGTTAGGCAAGCACAAGGGCCTGAAATAAGTACCTTTAAAATCCATGTTCCCACAAAGACAGGAACTTCGTCCCAAGTTAGCACATTTCGAAAGACATTTATCGAGGGTGGGGGGTGAGGGTGGGTGCATCACTGCACCCACATGTCTGCAGAGCGTGTGAGTTGGAATTAATCATCTTTGGTCTGGTTCAGGGGAAATACGCTACCGTAGCTGGCGTAAACACAGTCAATGGAGAAGCACAATTTGTATTAAGATTAACAACAGACCATTCTGACAGCTTGCGATCTCATAAACCTCCTGACGCGTCTGGGCTACCGCAAACATCCCTGCATTTTGCCTATATTTTTGCCTGCTTCAAACTTAATCTTGAAGTGCATAAAATGTTGCATTTTTTCAATGGTGTGTGTGCGTGTGTGTGTGTGTGTGTGTGTATATGATTTTTTTTTTAATGAAACCAAGATAAAACATAAAAGTTCCCATTTCAGTGATGTTTTCCTACCAGCTACTGATTGCAGCTGATGTAAACCAAGCTATGCTTTTATTTATCCAGACAGGATTTCTTTAGAGCTGGCGGCATGTGCAGACAAGAAGCCACTGTGAGGTTTTGGGGTTGGAAGGCTGAGAAGGACAAGAACGAAACCACAGAGCCCAGGCCTGTCTCTGCAGGCCAGCACCACCTCCAGCCCTGCAGCTTTCATGAAGCTTGGGGTGGGGCGGGGGGCGCTCTAGGAGATACAAGATGCAAACAGCCCAGTGAGGCAAGATCTGCCCACGTTACTTCCCAGTGCTTCTCATGCATCCCATTGTGGACACATAGCCAAATGCTACTTAGAATCTGTTTAGGCATGAGGGCCTCTCAAGCAAAGACTTTTCTGCAAAATCTCCAACTACAACGCTCGTACCTGCATCCCGAAAGGGCTGAGGCACTGCCCCGCGACTGGCAGTGAGGGTATCCCTCATGAATTCATCCAGGTTGGGGGAAGGTCACTCTCAGGTACATTTCTCCACTCTCCCCTTCCTTCAGGGTCGATAAAGTGTTAAATGAAAGGAGCTTTGGCTGCTTGCCACTGGTCAGGACGAGGACAGCAAAACGCTTGTCGGTGAGCAGTCGCTCCCCAAATGGCTGCTGCTCATTTTGTACCAGGCACACTGAGAGCCCTGCCCCCTAAGCCAGGACATCACGAAGGAAGACACTGGGAAAGAGGAGACTTTAATACAGCACTCCCTAAGACATATTCACCAGCAAATTTTCTGGAAATAGAGCTGAATGAATCGAAGAGGTCTCACTGTACTCCCAAGCAACAAGATTAAACCAGCTACTAACTGCTGCTAGTCCAGCAGCAAGTGCTTAAACATTGAAGGCTCCTACAAAAATCTATCCTCCACTTCACTTTGAAAACACAGAAGACTCTCCCCTATTTGAACACCAAAAATCCAAATTTCCCATTATTCATAATTCAGTAAGATGGGTGAAGATTGCACAGGGCCTTATAAAACCATGGTAGACAGCCCTAATGTCCGCATCTTCCTGCCACCCCAAGCCCAGCATTGCACAACTTAGGAGAGAAACTACAGAGGTAGTACCATGTTTGGCCTGCCTCCCTCAGAGTGAGAATTTTACGTAAGTTTTGGTTTCTTATCTGCAGTCAGGAACAGAGAAGTTTGATTCCTAGGCATTCAAATACAAGAAAGTTTATCACACCACCCTTTTCCATCCCTTAGAAGAAAGGGGGACAATGTCCCCAATCCTGGCCACTACGCGAGGGTTTCTGCAGGTCATTAGACCCCAGTACAGCTGAAGCGTGGCGAGCATCATACGCTGACAGTCTGAAACGCACCGCGAGAACTGCTGCAAGGGTGTCTCACGTTCCCACTTACCTGACCGTGGGACGGAAGTGCAGCGTAAGCCATGGGCTGATTCATCACGCCTTTCTGCTTCATGAGAAGCATGCGTTTCTGGTCCTCGCTCAGGTGTGCCCTGGGAGCCTGGAGCTGTGGTGGTGGCTGGGCCTGCTGCTGCTGCTGCTGCGGCGGCGGCGGCTGCTGGATATATGGCATCAAGGGGTTTTTGTTGGGGTTGGCCATGGGGGGTGTCATTCTCTGACTCAAGTCTGCATTGAAATGGGTCAGAGGTTTAGTGTTGCCATAAGTAAGAATATTGTGCTGTTTGTTTAAGGAGTTTGTACCCAAGTTATTTGGCTGCTGATTGATCATATTCATGTGATTCTGAGGGAGGTAGTTATTCATTGTCGTCTTCTGCAGGTTGTTTGCCATGGGAGGCACTATAGGGTTTTGGTTGTTAAAGGCTTGGGGGTACATCATTGGGCTATTTGGTTTTTCTGCAGTAAAAGCTGCTCCGTACGGACTAGACGGGGGCCCTAAGGGAGACCAACTTGAAGTCTGATTTGAGTGTTGCTGTTGCTGCTGCTGCTGTTGTTGTTGCTGCTGTTGTTGTTGCTGTTGCTGTTGCTGCTGCTGCTGCTTCTGTTGCATGAGTTTGGCCCTTTGTTGTTGCTGTGCGGCCATCTGTTTGAGCTGCTCTGCCGGGGACATGTCAGAGCTGGGCACAGCCACGGGGCCTGACCCTGAGCCAGCCACGGGCACTGCTGCTGGATTAAGGAGATAACCATTGCCAGGCCGAGGTGGAGCTTGGCCCGGAGTGTGGGCTTGGTTTGGAGTCTGGGGGGACTGGACAGCACAGTTTGCTGGTGAGCTGGCGGGGTTCGGAGCTGCGGGAGTGCTGGCAATAGAAGGTAAACTGGTGGCCGTGGAGACGGTAGAAAAGGGAGGACCAGAAGAAGAAGGCCTCACCTGGGGAGAGCCCATGGAGACATGCGCAAAAGGAGAGTGAGAGGGGTCACTCTTCACACTTGTGCTCTCCTGGGAGAGAGGGGTCTCAGTTGCTGGCTGCGAGAATTCTGGGTCCTTCTTCTCTTCAAAGTCTTCATTGAACAGGTCCTGTATGTCATCTTCGGGAACTGTGTTGGCCAATTCATCTATTAATTCTTGCCACTCCTGATCATTCAGATTGATGTCTGAGAACAGCTTGTTCTGATTTGAAAGAGATGTTTCTGATGTGTCTATGCACGTAGGGTCATCTAAAGGTTCTTGTTTGAGGTCCTTGCTCTGCAAGATGGTGAAGCTGTCCTCCAAGTCACTGCAACCGTTGACAGGAAGTTTAATCTCAGGGAGCCTCCCGTTCTTACTTAGATCTTCTAGAAGCCCAGGAGTGTGAGTTCCAGTATTCTGCAAGGGCAAAGAAGGCTTCAGGTCAAGTTGGTGAAGAGGAGAAGCTGAAGGCAGTGGCAGGCTGTTGGGCAAATTGTTGATGGCTTCCATCCCCGTGGGAATGTCCTTTCGAATCCGCTTGCTAGTTGGAGAAAAATTCCCATCGCAAGCACCATTCTGCTGGTCTCCATTAAGTGGTGATCGGGCTCCTTCCAACTTCCTTTTCACAGTCTCTTGGAGCTGGAAAAGAAACAGAACAAGAATGACTAAATCTCCAAATCGTATTTTACTCTTTAAGCACCATGATGTGCATTGCTATGAATTAACTTTTAAATGGTTTAGAACACATAGGAATGAAATTATACTTCTCATTTCAAAATCAGGCAACACCGCAATTCAAAGGTTTTTGTCTAAAAGCAGAGCTCACGGGGCTAAGAGACAGAAAGCAAATTAAAGATTGGAGAGTGGGGAACAAAAGAGAACAGACGGTTAAACGCAATATTCCTCTCACAGGGAAGAATCATTTGTTATTATTTTCAAAACAAATGCCAGACATGAGACTTGGACCAAAATGTACCATACTTGAGAAAGACATCGATACCTGTCTTAAATTCTTGCCACAACTTAATTGAGAACATCAAGAAATTAAATCAATAATATTTTAGAGAACACTGAAATAACTTTCAAGAATACAGAATTTAACATATTTACCGTATAGTGTGGAACTGAAGATTAATGTTTAACAGAACCCAAAACATCCTTTTGGTTCTTATTTTACCTCCTTTTTTAGTACCTTTTGATAGAGTAGCCTACTCTCTTTTAAAAGCACGTTTCCACAGATTTCCACCCCATCACTCTCTTCTGGACTTTCTCCTTTCTCTTTCAGCTCTTTCTCAATCTCTTATGTAGTCTTTAGTTCTCTTCAATTATGGGATTGTTCAATGTTTTGTCTTAAGCTTTTTTTTTTCCTGCTGTTCACTCTGCCTGCTTGCCTAGGTACTTTCATCTATTACAACAGCTTCAACTTTCTTCTCCAGGCCGATGGCCCCCAAAAATGTACCCGGCCCAATCTTCTCTGCTAGCTCCACTAACTCCAGTGTTCTCCTCCTGCATATGCCATGGACATCTAAAACTCAACACGTCTCAACACTGAGCTTAGTATTAAGGTCTTCTGTTACTCAAACATGATCCTCACCAATGTTCTCCATCTCAGTATCTGTCCAGTTATCCAAGTCAGAAACTGGAACATTTTTCTTAAAACCTCCCACATCACCAATCACCGAGTCCTATGAATTCTACCTCCAAAATATTAATAGATCTCTAACATGCCCACTCAGATCTACCCTCACTGCTGCTGTCCTGGGCCAGGATACCATCATCTCTCACTAGATGGTTGCAACAGTCTCCCAACTGGTCTCTTTGCCTTGTTTCCATTCGTTCATCCATTTGCTTTTTGTCTGTTCTTTTATTTATTGTTTTGTCCCCCCCTTAATCTATTCCCTATACTGCCACCTTTTCCAAGAAAATACTGTCCTTCTTGTTTATAACCCTGCAATGATTTCCATTGTCTGTAAATTAAAATCCAAACTGACTCCTGCCAACATTCCCAGGCTCCTACTCATCTTCCCAGGCTCATCTTTCTGTCTTTCTTCTCAGCATCCCTTCCCTGCCCCTCCCCTACTGTGCATTTTCCATCAACTCTTCTGAAACTCTTTCCGTCCCTTCAAGGTGCCAAGCTTCCTTCTGCCTCTAGGGTATTGTACAAACTGTTTTCTTTTCTTGGAACACACTCCTCCCCCTCCCTCTCCTCTTTCCCTGCTTAATAGCTGCTTATTTTTCAGGTCAGATCTTAGATTTCATTTACTCCAGGTTGTCTTCTCCTATATCCTTTCCCCTCCCCAACTATATTAGGTGTCTTCCTTGATCGACCTGTACTGGATTAAATATCCTGGAATAAGTTTTTCCAAGCAATCTGTGCTTCTCCATCATAGCTTCTACACACTTTCGGACAGTTGCTTAAGTGTCTGGCGAGCTCCAAGAACGTAGGGACTGTGGCTGACTTGCTTACTGTATATCTGTAGGGCTGCGCCTAGTGGTCAGGTTCATAGCAGTGGTTAATAAATCATTGCAAATTGGTTCACCATTCTATTGTCTAATTCAAAGGCGCTAAAAGAGATGAGTTTGAATCAGAGCAGGAGGCAGCCCATTGACCATAAGGAATGCCTGATTTGAAACTCTACATTCCCGGTAATGGGAGTGATGGATCTCTTACCCTAGAGAGTGTCATATCTACCTAACTGGACTCACTTAAGAAGTCCAGTTAAAAAAAAAAAGCCTTGGAGACTCTGTGGACTTATTACTTAGAAATCTAGTCCATCTGTCTGCTTTCTTCCTTTCTGCCAGAAAGGACCAGTGCATGTGGCCCTGGAGAAAGAGCTTGGCATAGAGCAGTAGCGGGGAAATGCTTGCTTAGTGACAGAAGGGGGACGAGGCTAGGCTGGAAGGGGTTTCAGTAGCTTTACACAGCTGAAGGCAGAAGGCAGAAAGATACAGGGTGGGAGGGAGAAGGCAGAGCAGTCCTTCCGCCCAGGTTCTCTCTTACACTTAGCAAGGGTGCTGGGTATTACAGGCCCAACAGGAGAGGAGCAGGATTCCCTCGGACCCCAGCACTTTACCACTCACATGTGAAACTGCCCAGGCACTAGAGGAGCCCAGTGTACAGTAACACCAATCAGGAGATGATGTAGTGAATTTCAGGAAGCATCGTTTTCTTGCTAAGCTTTCTCATTAGTAGAGAATTCAATTCCATTTGAAAAGTAAACAGAGTCCAAAGGGTCCCTGAGTAAAAACCTACTCTAACCCTTGTTTCTAAACCTTATATATTCTTTTTCTTTCTATTTTATTTTCCTCTTTATTGTTGATGTTAACTTTTTCAAATACATAAAATAGTAATATGATTCAAAATCCCAAACCATGTAAAAGGGAATAGTTGAAGATGTTCCATTCACTTTTTTGTTTACATTTATTCATTTTTTAAAAAAATTTCAGAATATTACAGGGGTATAAACATTTTGGTTACATAAATTGCTTTTGTACCCATTGAGTCAAAATTGTAAGTATGCCCATTCCCCAGATAGTGTGCATTGTACCCACTAGGTGTGACTTTACCCATACCTTCCTCCCCACTCCCACCTGCTTGATTTCTGATGAATGTTATTTCCGTGTGTGCGCATAAGTGTTGATCAATTGGTTCCAATTTAATGATGAGTACATGTGGTGTTATGTTTTCCATTCTTGTGATACTTCACTTAGAAGAATGGTCTCCAGTTCCATCCAGGTTAACACAAGAGATATTATCAAAAAGTTCCACAACAACAAATGTTGGCGTGGATGGGGAGAGATAGGAACACTCACGCACTGCTGGTGGGACTGCAAATTAGTACAACCTCTATGGAAAGTGGTATGGAGATACCCCAAAGAACTAAAAGTAGAACTACCATTTGAATCAGCAATCCCACTACTAGGTATTTACCCAAAGGAAAAAAAGACATTCTATAAAAAAGACATCTGCACTCGAATGTTTATAGTAGCATAATTCACAATTGCAAAGACAGGGAAACAACCCAAGTGCCCACCATTCCATGAGTGGATTAATAAAATGTGGTATATGTATGCCATGGAGTTCTACTCAGCCATAAAAAACAATGGTGAACTAAATCTTATATATTTTCAATAACACCATCAAACTCTGTCTGCAGTTACTTGGTAGAGGCTCCTGAACTGCTGAAGACAAGGCCCTAACTGGGACACACTGGAATTTGACTTAAAAAAAAAATACTGGTTCAAGTCCATCATATTAGGTAGAAATTGCTAGAAAATGATGTTATTTATTGGACAAACCAGGAAGCCATGGTTCTGATCTCAGGTATGGCAGATACTTAAACATAGCTGCAAACAGAGTGGCAAGGGCAAGTATCCCAGCTTCAGGGCCTGAAGGAAATGAGGCCTGGGGCCCTTGACACCTCCTGCAGCCATGCTAACCTTCGAGAAATAAGCACTTGTCTTAAAAATGAACCTGACTTTGTTTTAGAAAGCACAAGTCCATGATTATGCTCTAGGTCATGTAATGGGTGAGGCAGGATAGAGAAATGAAGGAAGATGCTCCACATGTTCCTCTGTGAAATGGTGGTGGCTGAGACCATGCAACTGGCCAGGTCCAGCTGGGAACCCCAAGTTTCACCTCTTCCCCCCTGAATGGGCCCTTCTGGGTGAGGCAATGTAGTGTAGAATTAGAGAGACAGGAACACTTGCTCTGGAGTCAGAATGCCTGGTCAAATCGAGGGTCCTCTACCTAAGAGCTGATCCATATCAGCGTTATCTGGAACTTAATGAAGGTTGGTGGTGATACCCTCTGTTAGAATGTAACGGAGGCAGGGATTTTTTCCATTTGGTTTACTACTTGGTTTCTAGGAGCTCAGAGTAGACACACAATAAATATCTGTTGAATGAATGAACCTTGGAAAACTTATTTAACCTCTTAAGCCTTGGTTTCCTTATCTGCAAAGTGAGTTAATAATACCTAGCTCATGGAGTTACTGTGAAGATGAGTGTAAATGAAAGAATGTAGAAAGCACTTAGCTTCACACCTGGCACCCAGTAAGCATCCACAAAGCCTTAGCTTAACTATTTTTAAAATTCAGTGATACCAATAGTTACAACTGCAACTGAGATAGAATGCTTCCTGGATTTTCAAAATACAAATAGGTAGAATGATAATATTTCTGTTCCCTAGCCAGCAAAACCCTAATGTTTTCCAAGCATCTGGTATAGCTTTTTTAATATGAACAACAAAAATCAAATTTGCAATTCAAGCCCAAGTCCAAGTGCTAATGCATTCATGTCCTAGATTGTAGAACAGCAGAGGCTAGATTGTGGAGGTTCAAATCAAATACATTTTCAGCACGTCACCTGAATGGAGCTGCAGACTATCTCCTTTTCCTTGAGGGCCTAATGTGCTCCCCCCCACTTTAACCCAAATCTTGATTTATATATTTCATGTGTCAGCATTTTAGAATATATGAAAGATATCACTGAAGATGCTATGCTATGGTTTTTATATTTTGTTTTGTTATGTCCAAAATAGCAGAGCAATCCTAGCATCTCTTCTGTCTGCCTCGTCATCCTTTGTTATACAGAAAGGTGGTCTGAGAGTCTAACTCTCGCTTTATGTCCCTCGTGGGAGATAAGAGAGCAAGGAGGAAGACACAGAATCGGCTGTTTGAGAGGACGGGCGAACTCACAAGCACCCTGCTCAGAGAGCATGAGAATGCCTGGCTGCTCATAGGGAAATGTCCTTCTGAACCCGCCACCTCCAAAGGGCCCAGGACAGAATCTCATCCCAAATAGCCTGATCTTAGGAAGTCCCTGGCCCTTCTGCCTCTCAGAGCTGGAAGCCTCTTAGTATGATTGTGCCCTCATGGAAGAATCACAGAAACTCTTTACTGAGCATCAGCCTCCTTGCTCCTGTATTACTATTATTACATATAAATGTTTTTTCCCATTAGGGGAAGCTGTGGTGCCAGGAGCTGAAGTACGCTGTTCATCCAATGCCTATGACAATATGGGCTGCTATCATGTGTCAATTACTCCGAAGGAAACAATTCCCCCTCCGTAATGGCTCCAGCACGAGTCTCTCGTCTACAATGTGGCTTGATGGCTTGTGCGTCGGTGAAACTGTGGAGTGTGTGTGTGTGTGTGTGTGTGTGTATGACAGAGCAAGAGAGAGTCAGATAGAGAAAGTGAGAGACAGAAAGAGACAGAATGGCTGGGGGAGGGTGTGTACCACACCCAGACCAGTAGTAATAAGAATAGCTGTGCCTTTGGAGTTACGAAGCACTTTGACACAGAATCATAGTTTATCCTCACCTTTGGGGTAGGCCATGTGCTAGTCTGATGGTCCATAGGGAAGGGGGCAGTGTTCTGGAGGGGTTGGGGTAAGCAAGGCTGGAAGACACCCATAACGACGAGGAACACCGATGGCTAAGATCACCAGGCCTCTGCTGACATAGAGGGGCCTCATTCCTAGCAGGTTCTTGAGGTGACCCTTGGGCCAAAGTGTCCACGACAAAGAGATCCTTTCTTCCTTTAGATTTTTAGCAGTGCTAGCAAGTTCGAAGAACCTTAATTTTGCATGAAACTGGGCAGGATCACTGAGCCTGGGAACAAAGATGGCGATACTGCTATTGATCACAAAGACTCGAGGACGGAAGACATTGGAGTAAACCAACATTTTTTTTTTCTGTCCCACTCCTAATGATTCTAAAAGGTAGATTCTATCACAACCATCTTACAGAGGAGGGACTGAGGCACAGTGAGATTAAGTGTGTGTTCCAGATGATGGCGAGGTGAGGGGGCGGGGGCGGGACGTGGCTAAACCCAGGTTCAAATTCAAACTCAGGTCTGACTCCACAGTCCACACTGCACCCTCAGCCAGGGCTGGATGAGCACAGCTCTGGCCTCATCCATGGCACGGGGCTCTGGTGCCACCCATGACGATGCTCTCCCAGACTGTGTGCTCAGGAACAGACCTGGGCCCCACCCCTCCGCACCACCCACACCCAACTCCAGAACTATCCCTTATCATCTGTGGACTTCCCTCTTCCACCCCCAGTGCCCCACCTCAGTTCAGATCCTCAACACTTATCTCGTGGGTCTCTGTAGCAGCTCCCGCTGGGGCCTCTCTGCCCCAGTCCCACCTCGCCCAGCCCATTCTCTGCCTTGTGGCTGTGATTTCCTTTATAAAATATGAAGGTGATCATGCCCATTGCTCACCTTCAGCCCTTCGGAAGCCGTCCACTGCCATCAGCATCACCCGAGTCCGGCGCACAGGCCCTCAGACTGGATCCTCATCCCTGCTAAACTCTCCGGTCTGAGCCATCACCTCTGATCTTCCCCCACTTGCCCTCCAACCCCAACCACCTCCAGACTTTCAGCTATCCTCAATTGTTGGCAGTTCCCAGGACATACCACATTTGCTTTCTTTCTCTCTGAGCCTTTGCGTGTGTTACACTCTTATCCAACTCCTTCACCTGACCAGTTCCACTTGCTCTTCACAATGCAGCTTAGACATTACCTTCTACATGGTCTCTCCTGATGGCCCTTGCCCACAACTCCTGATCTTGCTCCTGTGGCATCTGAATACATATCACACTATAGCTGTGTTCCTTCTCCTTCATGGACGAATGAACGAATGCTAAGAAGAGCTCTCAGATAACCACAGTGTGTTCATATAACTGATCCCCAAAGCAGGCGCTGGCAAATGTTGGACTGCATGGTGTTTTCAGAGTCAATGTACGAGTTCTTTTGGTTACTTTAAAATATTGGAGATGGACCACCCCCTCCTTAATACTTTTGAGGACTCTAAGGGTCTATGGAATCCATTCTGAGCCATTAGAGAACATATGAAGTGATTTGTAGAAAAGAAAACAGAAACTGAAATCCAGAGACCTTAAGCAACATTACCAAGGTCACATGTTTTCAGACGCATGTGAACCCCAAAGGCTGGATATTTTCATACTTGAACTTCAAACGTCCACACAAAGGCTGCAAAGTGGTTTTCACCCACAGGAGCACCGCCTCCAACCAAAAGTGTGAGTAAGCTTTCTTTGCCAACTGTTAGAGACACTACTCTTTCTCAAGACTTTAAGATGAATTAGAATCTTAGCTTGCAGATGCTATAACTAATTTGGAGGCTCCAAGAGAACGTTTTGGTCATTTTGATATGTTCTGGTCAAACTAGAAGATGATTCACTGGAATCAATTTTCACAGGGTTATTCTCTTCCCATCCACCAGAAGATAACAAGCCTATGGACACATGGATGAATTTGACTTGCTTATTTCATTAGTGACCCAGAATACTCACATGTTAGACATTTTAATTAGTAGAATATGAATAGTGTACAAAATACTTCCAGAACTGTCTTCTAGATTTAAGCACCCTCAGAAAGGATCTTTTGAGATTTATTTAGAGATTTGATTTCTTTAGTGATTTTACAAGTTTAATGCAACTAGTTACCTGGGAAGCTGTTAAAAATGCAGATTTCTTGGTCCCATAGTCCACAGTCTCTGATTTAGTAGCCCAGAGCAAGGGCCAGACTGGGACACAGGGTGGGGACACAATTACCTGAAGAACTTAATAAAAACCTCACATTCTTCTAAGGCAGTTGGTCTAGGATCCCTGGCTTTTAGAAATTCTGATCTGGACTAGTAATCCTGTTGGATTCTGACATTGTGAGGTCGGTGGTTTGATTTTTTCTTTTTTCTAAAATAAACATATACACACAAACTCAATGGCAACATAAAATGTTCCTGAGTTGATTGGTGACACTCTGGGGCATCTTATAAACAGAACTAAGAAACAGTGCTGTGCACTGGGCTTTTTCAAACCTCAGAGGATTCTGAATTCTGCAGAAGCTTGCTAGATTTCTACAATACTTTTCATGAGAATGTGTATTTTTTCACATTTTAGATTTCTCTGAGCATAGTAATATCCTAGACCATTTCCCCCTCTACATTAAATACTTACCTTCATTTTCATTCAACGAATTGAGGGGGTGCTATGTGCCAGGCACTGTGCCAGGTATTGAGGGGTCAACTCATTCCCAAGGACAAAGACCACCCCAGAAAGTGAACACATGCCATGCATATGTTGACAAAAGTTAGGTACATTTGTTTTAAAGAGATCTACACAAACGGCAAAGCAACACAAAAAGAAAAAGAAAAATCTTATTAGAACTCCTGAAGCCTCCCTTGTCTACCTTAAACAGTCCTAACATTACTTTAGAGAGAAAACAGCTTTACTACATATGAATTTAAAAATTATATACATAATATGTATATACTATGTATAATATTGCCACGAGAGCCAGGAGCTTAAAACCTCTGCTTGCGACCATCCCAGAACATAGTTTCCCTGGACCTGGTCAGCGCAAAAAGCTGGGTCTCTGGAGGGGACGTCAGCCATGAGCAGTTAAAAATCTCCAGTCTGAAATGCTCCAGGAAGAAAAAGATCATTTGTAAAGGGGCCTCACCCTCTTAGTGGGCATCTGAAATATCAGCCGAAGAGCCCCAGGGAACAGAACCATTCAAAACATTTTGAGGTACTTTGAGGTTATTTTCAGAAATGACCATTATCTTTTTTCTTTCTGCTATGAATCAGATTTAGAATGCGATCCCCAAGAAGTCAGGTGTACACAAGGCTGACAGTGCCTCTTTTCAATGATTGGAACGCAGATGTTCGCCCGATTCCAGCTGTGAGGTGCTAAAACAACGGCCCTTATTTAGTTACTCTTTAAGAACATTTTAAATCTTTTTGCGTGTGTGGCTAAATGTTTATGCATGTTTGTATCCTTTAATTATGCTTTAACAGGTAGTAAGTACCAACTCAATGCACATCAACATACTGGGAATACATCATAACACACGGGAGTAGTCGCAGCAAAGCCTCGATGTTTAGAAACCCTAAGTAAGTCCCAAGATCCCTTCAAATCTGCAAATTTCCAAATACATAAATGTTTGTACAGGCTCTTGACTTTCTCCCAACTGAATGAATAAATTATATTTTCATCACAAGTCACACAACTCCTGTGTATTCTTTATATCTGAAGTTATAAAGTTTTTCACAAGCGACATACATGCAGTTTAAATCGGTGCGTTCACAAAATTATTAACCACTCATTAAAATCAAGACTGTTATCTCTGCAAATGCCAGGCTATATGATTTTCAAATCTCCTCACATAGTTTTCAGTAGGATGCTCTAAATCTCTAAGTTTTTATCAGAGAAGTTGATTCGCTGCTTACTAAATGTTTCAAGATATTATTGTCATAGCATAGTCTAATTGGCCGAGGGCTTACCATATGCCAAACATCGAGCAAGGTAAATGCTTTACATGTATTGCCTCAGTTAATCCTCACAATAACCTATGGTGGATGATGGATGGGTTCAGAGAGGACAGGCAATTTGTCTGAGGGCACACAGCAGAGCCCTGCTCTCATCTACTCTTGTTTTGTGCATCTGATGATTTCCGTCCCAAACTTCCACAAACCTTGCTTAGAAATTCTGGGAAAGTGTTTTAGACACCTGTGTCGTGACGGTCTAAAGAGGATGTGTTCATGTCTTTGAGTCAGATCTGGCTGATTCACAGAAAAGTGTCATGCTCCCCTACAAGGAAAGATGATACTCTGCAAAGTTGGCATGTGTTTGAGAAGTGATGATCGCTGCAGCCCTGAAAACTTCAGGAAAAAGCAGGCGTGTGCGTCCGGGTGGTAGCTTCCTTCCCTCAGTATCTTTCTGTTGGAAAAGCTCCACAGAGGTGCGCAGTTGCCATCAGAGTGTCACCGTCTGAACCCTGAACTGCTCTGTCTTTTCGTATACATAAATTCACACACACATTACATTTATTTTTAAGGACAAGAAACAATTTCCTTAGGAATATCTTCTGATGTCTCTTACTAGAAGTCATGCATACATTTTCTATTCAAACACGTTTGTATACATGACCTGGTGTTACAATCTGAAAATCCTAATGGGAATTTATTTAGAGCTGTAAAGAAATGCCTGTGAAAGAGGGTGGTGAAGATGAAGGGAAAGCCATAGGGAGGACCAGGGCAAAAGAAAAGATCAGATCTTATCTGCATCGTTCACAGCTGGAGATTTACACCAACAGCACAGACCAAAGCACAGGCATGTTAGAACTAAGCAGGAGGCTTCAATTTGTTTATTTTCTGGGAGGAGCGAGGTGGGAAGGAGAAATACCTCAGGGAGGCTGAGGACTTTTCTCTCCCTTGGGGAGCAATCAAGAATCTTTTTATTTCATTGTTTACTCAAAACGTCCCTTCTTTTCAATAAGAAATTCTCATTTTGGTTTTTAGCCCCTTCGGGGGAGACTGTTTTCGTCAAAGGCAGGGAAGTCGTGCACCAGCTTAGGGGACGCGACAGCCAGGGCACCCAGACCTGACGCTGCTTTTGAATAAAATCCCAGCACATGTTTATCTCCCTTTGGGAAACAAACGCATTGAAAGAAGATTTCCTAGTCTATAAAAAGCCTCCTGTTTCCCTCAAACAGGCCAGACATCGCTCTTCCTTGTGAGCTGTCGTTTGCACAAAGCAGTACTTCAAGGCGACTTCCTCCTGGAAGAGAATTCTCAAGTTCTCTCTCATTCATTCTCTCTCTCTCTCTCTCTCACACACACACACACACACACACACGCACACACGCCCATCTCAGCGAACAAATAGAATATAATTCTTATTTCTAGACAGCATCTGACTCCCAGGTCATAGCAGGTTTTCACTCCACACCTGAGGGCTACAGGATCCGCCTTCATTTACCCTTCATTTACAAGGGGACTGCCATTATTTACACGTCCTTAGAGTTATTTTCTTCACAAATACAAGCCAAGGCAGAATTAGAGGATTTTCCTCTCCAGGATGAGTCATCCGTGGGTGAAGATGCCCACGTGTAGACAGGCACATTCTCACACACAGGCAAACGTGGAGGTCATTTAACCCGCGCTGAAAATTTTCAGTGGGGCAGCGGCAGGCGCCAGGCGCCCAGCCCGTAAACAGCAGAGCTCTGGAGCCTGTCGGCAGAGCTTTCATCTGTGGGGAGAAGCTGCTCGGCTTCATACCACCAGCTGAAATTCATTTTTCAAAAGAAATTAGACCAAGGTACTGTTGTTATAGCAACAGTCAGAGTCATTTACACAGCCTCTTCCCCACGACCTCACTCCGACTTCTGTGGGCAGTGATTTCAATTACGTACCGGGAGTGACCAGGCTGAGCCGGGGAGGACCCTTTATTAGCCCTTTAAGGAGTGGAAGCCTAAATCCTCTGTGTCCAATGTGAAGCTAAAAGACAACAAGACTTCGCCATGTGCCTCAGAATCCTCCCAGTCCTGAAAGTCCACTGCACAGTGAAGACAGGCAGAAAACGTTTGCATTGAATGTTTTCATCTCCTGGGTAGGAACTGGACACGTGACCACTGAATTTCCTGGGTTAACCAAGCACTGGCCATTTCAGAACAGGAATTTCCGGTGAGGATGGTCACTTGGGCAATGAATTCTGAAGTGACTTTGTTACTTTAGTCCTCCAGGACTTTATTCTGGGGGGTGTGGAATTTCAAATATGAAAAGCACATTCCGAATTCTGCAAACAACAATCGACCCCAAAATGCCCCTTTCTTGATAAAAAAATGTACACTATTATGGAATCTTATGGCAAATAACTTTCCAGAGAAGCAGCGAAGTTGGAGTCTACATCCTCCCTAGGGATACACAAAGGTGATAAAAATCCATGAAGCCAGGGCCCGTGACTAATGTTACAGACTGAACTGTGCCTCCCACTTCCAATCCACATGCTGTTGTCCTAACTCACAGTACCTCAGAGGGTGGCTAAATTCGGAGATAGTTTCTAAAGGGGTAATTAAGTTAAAATGAGGTCATTAGGGTGGGCCCTAATCCAATATGACTGGTGTCCTTTTAAGAAGAGGAGCTTAGGACACAGGTACAGAGAAAAGAGCATCCGAAGATACAGGAAGAAGATGGCCATCTACCAGCCAAAGAGAGAGAACTGTCTTAGTTCGTTTGTGCTGCTATAACAAAATACCTGAGACCGGATAATTTATAAAGAACAGAGATGTATTTTCACAGTTCTGGAGGCTGGAAAGTCCAAGAACAAGCGGCTGGCAGTGTTGGTGTCTGGTGAGAGCCCGTTCCTCACTAGATGGCTCCATTTAGGTGTCCTCGCACGGCTGAAAGGATGGAGGCACAATGGGACACTGTGTCCTCCCACAGCAGAAGAGCAAAGGGAAAGCCCTAAGCTAGTTCCCTCCAGCGTTTTGAGAAGACACTAATCCACTCCTGAGGGTGGAGCCATCATGATGTGGGCATTTCCCAAAAGGCCCCATCGCTTAATACCACCACGGTGGGGATTCAGTTTCAACTCATGAATTCTGGGGGATATTCAGAGCATGTTCACAGAAACAACCAACCCTTTTAACACCTTACTCTTGGACTTCCCATCTCCCTGTTAGGGAATTCATTTCTGTTGTTTAAGCCACCTAGTGTGTGTTACTTTGCTATGGCAGCCCTGGCAAACGAATAAAACTAATAATTTGGTTTAAACATATCTCTATCAGTGTCTTATGCAGGTTAGGCTCTCCATAGCTATTTCAAAGGAATATTTTGCACAAATTTGTTCATGCTTAATTCAACTAACCGAAGACCTACTATGTTCTGGGTTCTATATCAGCCATCAGGGACACACTAATTAGCAAGAGTCAGTCTCTGACCTCAAGAGATTTCAGAATGGAGAGGAAAGGAAAGCAGGTGAGCCAGGACAGTGTGGTTTGTAGTAGGCGCCCATCTGTGGGATCACAAAGGAGCACTCAGTCCTGACGAGGTTAAGGCTTCCTGGGGGACGGCGGGTACTGATATGTGACCTAAGACCTTAAGGACTCATAGTGAGGCAAAGACAGTCTGGGTAGAGAGAACACAGGCTTTGGCCAGAGGAGACAGAAGCACGCTTTTAAGTGAAACCTTGCTTAATGACGGGGATACATTCTGAGAAATGCATCATTAGGTGATGTTATCATTGTGTGAACATCATAGAGTGCACGTAGATGGTACAGCCTGCCACGCATGCGGGCTAAGCTTATAGCCTATTGCTACTAGGCTGCAAACCTGTACAGCATGTTACTGTACTGAAATCTGTAGGCAATTGTAACACAGTGGTAAGTGTTCGTGTATCTAAACATAGAACAGACACAGTAAAAATATAGTATTATAATCTTATGGAACCACCATTGTATATAGTCTATCGTTGACCAAAATGTTACCATGCAGCACAGGACTGTAGTTGTATCTGGCTTGAGCCAGAGGCGGAAGTGAAGAGAAATAAGCTTGGAGAAGAAAGAACTATATAGATCATGAAGAACTCGGGTGCCATGTTAAGAAGCCTGGACTTTATCCAGTAGGTTTGGGAGACACTGGAGGAAAAATGGTCACTTGTGAGGCTAACTTCTGACTTTGTTATGATAAAAATTGGTTATGACTGGTTGCAAAAGGTAAAATATTCAAAGTGATCTGTATTAGTTTGTTAGGGATGCCATTACAAAATACCACAGATGGGTTGGCTTAAACGATATAAATTTATTTCTTCACAGTTCTGGAGGCTGGAAGTCCAAGATCAAGGTGTCTGCTGGATTGGTTTCTCCTGAAGCCTCTTTCCTCAGCTCTTGCAGATGGTTGCCTTCTCGCTGTGTCCTCACACGGTCTTCCCTCCATGAGCACACATTCCTGCTGTCTCTCTGTGTGTCCACATTTTCTCTTCTTATAGAGACAGTAGTCATACTGGGTTAGGGCCCACCCTGACAGCTGCATTTTAACTCAAAATGGACCTATCTCCAAATACAAGTCACATGCTGCGGTACTAGGGACTAGGACTTCAACAAATGAATCTTGTAGGTCATAATTCAGCCCATACCATGATCCAATATCATTCCTGCATGGCTGATTAAGCAAATGGATAAAGCCATCCTTAACTTACATATCAGTACAACACAGACTTGGTCTTGAGGCAAGTAGTTCAACAACTACTACGTGGTTCAGAGCTTAACAATGTCTATATTTATATTTTTACAGCTGGAGTCTCACTATGTTGCCCAAGCTGGCCTCAAATTCCTGGGCTCAAGCAATCCTCCCACCTCAGCCTCCCAAGTAGCTGGGACTATAGGTGTGCACCGGCATGTATGTATTTTCAAAAGCATTTGCCTCTCGAATTCAAAATAAACTTCATATTCACTCTTTAACTATTAGCAAAGAAGTATAATCAGAGATGACTCTATTTTTTTCAATTAAATATTTTTTCCTTTTTTTTTTTTTTGAGACAGAGTCTCACTGTGTTGCCGTGAGCTAGAGTGCCGTGGTGTCAGCCTAGCTCACAGCAACCTCAAACTTCCTGGGCTCAGGGATCCTCCTGCCTCAGCCTCCTGAGTAGCTGCGACTACAGGCATGCGCTACCACATCTGGCTAATTTTTCTATTTTTTGTAGAGACGGGGTTTCACTCTTGCTCAGGCTGGTCTCGAACTCTTGAGCTCAAGCTATCCTTCTGCCTTGTTCTCCCAGAGTGTTAGGATTACAGGCGTGAGCCACCGCACCCGGCCAGAGATGATGCTAAGCAAAACCTCAGAGTAGGCAGAAGCTAGCCAGCCATGACTTTAGAAGGCTCTGAGGAATGAGCGTTTCTTCCCTGAGGCTTAGTAAATGCTACTTTGCAGTGATAATCCACAATCTACCTGACGTCAGAGAGATGCACAGAGGGAAAACCAAGGCACAGAAACGAGGGCCATAACGCAACTCACAGGAAGAACAAGAAACGAGTCAGATTCCTGCTGGAGCCCAATGCCCTGTGCAATAAATCACTTTGCCAGAGTTTGTCAACTTCCCGTTCAAATTGTTGTGCATTGTAAATGTACTGTAAAACTGTAGAGTGAAAAGTATGTATTTCAATGGTTTTATCTTTCTTACCTAGCCATCCAGATATTATTTATGCAGTTTCCATTATAATGCTACAGTTAAGTTTGCATAATATTTTCTGTAACTACCTACTTTTGCATGGTTATAGCTCTCTAAAACTCCCCTGGGACACAATTTTTTTCACCTTGGTCTCAGTTCCGAAGTAAAATTTTTTTTTGTAACAACGAATGATGACTTTTGAGATATTTTTGAAGTTATGTGAATGTGAAAGAAAGGAGGATTTTTACTGCAATGAATATTTTGTTACCTTTTGTCCAAACACCACAAATCAAAAAGAGCTGAACAAAAAGGCATCAAGCAAGGCACGGTAATAGATTTCACTGAAGACTGCCCACACTGCCAGATTTAACTAAATTAGGTTTGCATTCACATGCTTATCAGTATTTAAAAATACCCTGAGTGTACACAACAGAAAATGTCAGGAACTTGAAAAGCAAAAATATGCATGTGGCGTTTTCCAGATCTCATGAAAGCACAGCAATAAACAAACTTAATTATGTGATCAGGCAGCAGTTACTTAACCTCTCCGGACCTCCGTTTCCTCAATTATAAAATGAGAGGGTTGGACTACATGATCTCCAAGGTTTGTTCCAGCTCTAAGAATCCCTGTTTGGACTCTGGATTCAAATCAATAACTTACTTTTAAAACCACCCTTGGAAGGCACTGTTAACTCAGATGGGCGGCTGAACTGGGCAGGCAGTAACTGAGTGACTAAGACCCTTATTTTACATCAGAAAGCAAGAATTCCTTACGCTCTTCTGCAAAGATTTGTTGGCCTTGATAAATTTGCAAGAAAAATTACACTTGAATCCTAATCACCATTATGTTTTATAATACAAACCCCCAGAACACCAAGTATGCAAATTACATAATTCGTTTAAAAGAATTTTTTTACTTTTTGATGGTCCACTTGGTGTCAGGTGTTGAGCTGGGTGCAGAGGACGCGGAGATGCACAAGACCCCTGATTGCAAAGGACTCTGCGGCCTGTTGCAGGTTTTGATTTTGTTGCTAAGAGTCTGTTGGAAAATGCATCCCTCATGCATAAGACTTGTCAGGCGTAGACAACAATGTTGTATCCTATTCTGGCAACCACAACTTGGCTAACTTACACAACCGTGCTTGCCTCCTCTTCATCTCCACTGTGGAAGGTTTTGAGTAAATTGCCTTAAATTACATGAAACGTTTGAACGGGTCTGTTTGGGTAATTAGTTAACAGACCAGGTTACAAGTAGCAGCTTCTGGGTATCCACGACTGCATGTATTATCTAGAGTAGGCATCTGGGTTCTGGGCCTGTCATAGGCTTAGAGTCAGGGCCCTGGGTCTTGGAATCACTTCTGTCACGGTTAAGCCGTGTGTTCTGTGGAAGTCAGTTGACTATACTATGCCGCCATTTTTACCCTGGACAAAAAAATCTCTAAATTTCCCCACAGATCCAAAGGCCTAGAATTTTATACTCTCTCTAGGTTCACTTGGGTAGAGATGGAAGATGAGCCAACTGAGGTTTTAGGTTTTCTCTTAACTTTATGTAAACCATACATTTACATATGCTTTTCTAAACTACATAACTAATTCCTAAATTCAGCAGAATGAAAATGTTCGTGTCTATCACTGTTTCTATGCATGGTGTAGTAAAACCTGAGTAATTCAATTCCTGCCAATTTTGCTTTTAGCTGTAACTTGGCTAAGGGCCAACCTGATATTTACCCTATGTACAAAAAAAGGAGCTTACCGTGTAAAAGAATAGGTAATAATAAAGATTATAAGGGAAAAATGTTTAACCTACTTAAGACAGAAATGAGTCTCAAAAACTCATGGACTCAAGAGCTTCAAATTTAAATAAACAATTGATACATTTATTATGACTTCTTCTCATATATTTAAGTAGTTCCCCAAGGATGTTTATTTACTAACAATTTGATAGTCTCGTTTGAATTGCAGTTGCTACTTTTAAATACATCACATGCAGTGTCTATTTACTACTATACTTCAATTCAGATTCATCTCAATTCAGGCAGCTGTTTGCCCAAATTAGTTTAAATTAGGGGAAGTCTATTGTATTCATAAACTTCGTCTAAACAGCAGAAATCATAGCTATAAAATTTGTCTTAGGTTTGTTGGGACTCTGCAGCTTACTTCTGGTCTGAGGTTCGTAAAGAATGAACATGGGATGATTAATGGCCATTACTGATTTCTTACAGCTGTAACTTATCGGAATATGTATACTCTAATACTGTGCTCATGGTAATTATCTCATTACTATGAAGTGTCACAGAAAGACATTATGCGAAGTACGTGTTGAATCACATTTAGCAATTTCTTTTTATGTTTTAAACCCGGAAGCTTAGGGTTCTCTAACAGTTGGAGCTTTGCATGGGAGTCTGGGGCTAAGCATGGGAATCCCGCACTTGGGCTGGAGCTCCCTGGCAGAAGCAGAATCAGCTTTGTGACTCTGGTCACTCTTTTAAACTTTTTTGTACTTTAATTCCTAATTTGAAAATACACATATTTATGTCTGACCCCTACTATAACCTCATGGAAAGGATTAGTCTATAAAGATTAAGTCTATAAAACAGTTGGTCACCATGAGGAAAGGCATTAAGGAAAATTACTCAGCCTACTGCAGTAGTGACTTCTCTAACTGCATGAATATTTAACAAACAGGTACATGTAATACTTGACATTTCTAGGGAGCTTTGCGTGCAAGCATCTCAATGTTGCTGAAACACGTGGCCACAATGGTTCAAAGATCTGGGAGGCATCGGCTCAGTGGCCAGAGGGGTAGAGACAGTGGCACAGCTTTGTTTTTAACATCACAGTGTTCAAGAGCAGTGTTATAGCCAAACACAGTTATCCCACACACCTAAAGATACGGCCTTAGAAATAAGCAATGTCTATTGGAGAGTCATCCATATACACATATGAGGCTGCCTAGGAAGTCCAAAAATCCCCTAAAAAGGGGAACGCATAGTTGGGAATGGGCCCTGTTAACCACATGAGAGGAGTCAACAAAGAGATAAAGAAACAGTGTCCAGGAGAGATCAAAATAAAACGTCATCAAGAAAGTAGGACAAAACAAAAAAGAATAATTTGTGGTCAGATTTGCATGTTAGCTGCGGTTTTGAAATGAGAACTAAGAGACCATTACGTTAGTATCAGAGTAACTCCCTGGGGATCTAAGAGAGGGTTTCTCTGTCACCTAGCAGCAGGGACATCACCTGGGAACTTAGAAATGCGAATTATTGGCCAGTGCCCAGACATTCTGAGTCAGAAACTCTGAAGGTAGGGCCCACAATGCTGTGGTTTCACAAGCCCTCCAAATGATTGTGATGAATTTGAAAATCCTTGCTCAAGGACAGTGATGTCTCTCCAAAAGAATGTACGGAGATGGTGGAAACGTCCTACATCTGCGCTATTCAATACTTTAGTCATCAGCCTGTGTGGCTGGTGAGTACTTGACATGTGCCCAGTGCTACCGAGGTACTGGCTTATTAATTTTATTAGTTTTAATTAAATCTGAAATAGCTACACGCAACCAGTGGCTACTGTATTGGACAGCACAGTTCTAGAATTGTGCCATAACAAATGCCAGATTTTGGTTCAGTGAACCAAAGCAAATGGTGAAGAACGGAGATGCCAGATGTGACTCTCGTTTGGAAAAGCAGGAAGGAAAAAAGGCAGCACAGCTTGTACGTCATGAAGTGAAGTAAAGGCTTTTTCAGGAAAAGAAACCTCTGAGTGGGTTTGAAAAAGGACAGTCAGGGAGCAGGATAACGTAACACTAAGGAAGGAGGGACAAGTGAAAATTTGTGCTGGAAAAGTCTAAGATGTATAACACAGGCATATATATGTATGTATATGATTGTGGTAAAATATAGATAACATAAAATTTACCATCTTAACCATCTTTAAGTGTATAGCATTAAAAACATATCAAGTACATTCACATTACTGTACAACTATCCTGACCATCCTTCTCCAGAACTCTTTTCATCTTGCAATACTGAAGCTCTATCTTCGCTAAACACCTCCCCATCCTCCCACCTCCCCCGGTCTCTGGCAATCAGCATTCTACTTTCTGTTTCTATGAATTTAACACTCTAGGTACCTTGTATAAGAGGAATCATACAGCATTTTTCTTTTAATGACTGGAATATTTCCTTTAACACAATGTCCTCAAGGTTCATCCATGTTGTGGCATGTCAGAATTTCCTTCCTTTTTATGGCTGAATAATATTCCATGGTGTATTACTAGGGTCTGAATGTTTGTGTCCTCACCAAAATTCCTATGTTCAAATCCTAACTCCTGAGGTGATGGTTGTAGGAGGTGGGGCCTTTGGGAGGTGACGTAAGGGCTCTGCCCTCGTGAATGGGATTAGTGCCCTTATATTAATAAAAGAGACCCCAAAGAGCTCCCTCATTCCTTCCATCATGTGAGGACATAGTAAGAAGACTGATGTCTGTGCTCTGGGAAGCAGAACTTCACCAGGCATTGAAACTGCCAGCACCTTGATCTTGGACTTCTCAGCCTCTAGAAATGTAAGAAATAAATTTCTATTGTGTCTAAGCCAGTCAATCTGTGGCTTTCTGTTATTGCAGCCCAAATGGACTAAGACATATTTATATGCCACATTTTGTTTATCCACTTACCCACTGCTTCCGTATTTTGGCTACTGTGAATAATGCTGCTAATGAACATGGGTATACAAATATCTCTTCTAGATCCTGTTTCGATTCTTTTGGGTATATACGCAGAAGTAGAATTATTGGATCATATGGTAATTGTATTTTTAATTTTTTGAGAAACTGACATAGGGTTTTCTATTGAAGCTGCATCATTTTACATTTCCATTGAGATATTTGTTTATGAAATAATGAAGAATGCCACATCAAAGCCATCAAAAGAATGATTAAAAAACAAACATGGGAGAGAGAGATGTTGAGGTGGAAGGGAGGGCAGAGACGAAGCAGTTTGGTTCTAATAGTCTCCATTTTCTCAATGACCTTGACACAAGGTTACCACCTCCAAGGAAGAACACTGCTGAGGAGGAAGAAACAAGGGCTTGAGGAGAGAAGTGAAGGAATATTTTGTAGAGCTAGTCCACTGTAAGAGAACAAGGAGACATTCTGGGGGCTCAGAAGCAGAGGTATAGCTACTGTTGCAGGTTCAACTGCACCCCACCCAAAGTGATATACTGAAGTTCTAACTCTCAGTACCTCGGAACGTGACTTTATTTGGAAATAGAGTCTTTGTAGATGAAATTAGTTCAATGAGGTCATACTCGAGTAGAGTGTGTCCCAAATCCAACATGGCTGGCATCATCATATGAGAAGATGGCCACGTGAAGACACATAGGAGAGTGTCACATAACGACAGAGGTGGAGACTGGAGTGATGCAGGTGCAAGATGCTGACAAACCTCTGGGAATGAAGAGGAGGCAAGGAAGGATTCCACGCACAGTCTCAGAGGAAGCATGGCCCTGCTAACACCTCGACTGCAAACTTCCAGCACCCAGGACTGTGAGACAATGTATTTCTAGTGTTTTAAGCCACCTAGTCTGTGGTACTTTGTTATGACCCTAGGAATTAATACAGCCACAGAATCTGCTGTAGGCCAAGGTCATCCCATGCCAAGGCCATTTCCAAATTACTGTGCACCCCACCTATGAGCAATATGCTTTCTAACACACAATGATAATACAGGTAATAAGTCAATGAAATATGTATTTTGAATCATAGTCCTTACTAAAACGTTTTTCTTTCTGTGTGTCTTTTCCAGCCATAAATGAGGCATGCATATAAACACACTAAATTGTATGCCTCTAAGAACCAAGAGAGGGGAACGATGCCAGTATCTTGGGGCAGAAGTATTTGGAGCAGATAACGTACAAGCAGTGCCTTAGTGTTGTCATTACCTGGAAGTTTGGGGTTGTATTTCACCTACATTTGTCCCCTAAATTTTGTTTCTAAGTTATAATCTTGAGTATGGCTCTTACTTCACCTGTAAAAGTCAAAGACCTTTCTAATTTTTGAAATCTCTACATCTGTCTGCTTTTGCTGACTTTGGTCTTTGTCCTAAGTGCCAATGACTTCTGGAAAACAGCAATACAAATATTTTCCTACTTTTCCACTTGAGTTTCATGGGGAAAAAGTCAGTGTTAATGGTCTGGTGATGAGTGTGAACAGATGAAGCCGTTGAAGAAAAAGCTGTCTGGTTATGAACTCCTGCGTGACTCTCTCAGAGGCGGATGTGCACTAAAGAGCTAAATAGCCAAGGGGCCCTGGGGGGCATCAGCACTGCCATGACTTCAGCACAAGACAAGGGCTGAATTCTTCATAACATCGCAACAGAACAGTGTGGAAGGGTAGCTCAGCTACTGCTGACGTAGAAGCAGTGTGGGTTACTTGGTTAAGCAGTATAACCTTGAGCATCTGCCAAGTCAAAATACAAGTCATGAAAACAAACACACACAGAAAAAGCCTTTCCCTTGCTGCCTACTTGCTCTCTCCCTTTAAAACATTCTCTTGCTTTTGTTAAATTTCACCTATATCCTAGTAAAAAGAGGAAGAAAAGAGCTGTGAACTGCAGTTGTCAAGAAAAAACGAATCCAGAGATAACTACATTTAAAATTTTTTTTTTAAGAAAAGTATCCAGTAACAAATTCTTTCCCTCCTCCCTCCCACAGCCCCTCACATTAAAAAAAGGAAAAGAAAAGAAAAGACATTTAGACTTTGGCTTTTCATGAAAGGCATATAGTAAATGTATCACTGTTCCAAAATTCCAAAGCCATTTCACAATCATAATGAAATGAGGGAGGAAATGGTTTTCTGAAGGTCTTAAAAACAATCACCCCATGTTGCTGCGTGGAGTATCTTTATAAATTATAAAGGCTTTGCAAAAATTAGTTCATTCATTCAACAGACACTCACTGAGCCTCATTTGTGCACCAGGCCCTGTGTGAGAAGCTCGGGAGCAAAGATGAATAAGACACGGTCTGCCTGGAAGAGCTCACAACAGAGGGAAACGGTTATTATTATTATTCATTATAATGTGGCTGGGCTTCCCATGCCCTGTGTCTACCTCCAGCCCCAGGAACCTTGATTTTAATTCACAAAGAACCATATTGTGGGAGGAAAAAAAAAAGAAAATGACCACAGTAAATCCTGTAAAGGTGGCAGTTCTCTCCAGAAATAGAGCTACGCTGTGAGCTCAGACCCCCTTTAAACTAAAGGCAGGCAAAGAAAAGAACACAGCAAAATACCTAACCGAAGCATCAAACCGAACTACAACAAACATCTGGAACTAAATGAGAGAAATTCAATGTTAATTGGGAGAGAAAATGATGGAGAGGATAAAAATCAATTAAAAAAGAAAATGAAACAAACTAAAAGAGAGTCAAAGGCATTTTTCTCTCCTTGTCTTGTTCCTCCGAACTGCCCCAGAGTGTCACCTGAAGAAAGATACTACCTTCAGCTCCATTGGAGACGCTGAAGTTTCATGGACAAAGGAGCCAAGAATGGAACTGGTAACCCAATTTCCCATGTATTTTTGCTTTAGTTCAGACAAGCCAACTCAGATATCAAAACTCAGGTTTTCTGATGTGATTTGATGCCTGCTTAAGACCAGTGGCTGAGGAGAAAGGACACATACAACAAATCTAAAATCATTCAATGACCTTAAGTCCACCAGGAGGCTTACATTTACCAAAAACAGGCATTTGACTCCCATATTACAAAGACACGCAGATGATCCCAGGTTGCAAAATCATTCTGGATAGTTTACTAGTCCACTCTCCCTTGTTGGAGGAGGGAGGGAAGAGGCTTGAGAGCTTGATCAGGAAAATACTACATTTGTCAGTTGGCAACAGCATCTTGTTAACAGCCTCTTGAATTAACTGCCATATGAACGTCAGTTCACAGGAAGGGGAAAAAAACCAACCCTCTTTGGAAACGGATTCATGCTGCAAAATCATCCAAGTTAATTTCCTTCAGTTAATTAAGCCAGTTTCCTTATTAGCAAAGGGAGATGACCAAGTCTAGTCTCAATCTAATGACTCACAGAATGATGAGGTTAGCCGGCCCTATCTCTATTTTTAGACTTAAGTTTCAGATAGTTTCATAGAACCTGCATAGGCAGAACTTGCCCCAGCCAGTATTGAGTTCTGCTTTTCCTGCTGTTGAAGCAAGGATTCTCTCGGAAATGTCCACGGAGATGATGACTGAAATCTACTAACTGTGAAATTACAATTCTGCTTCATCTCAGAGATCTGCGTGTGTGTGAGCCCAAGGTACCAAGAATGCGCAGCATCCCTTGTGAGGCGAGGGATGACATGCACCTAGCGTGGAGGATGGGGCTCCCGGTGCACACACTCTGACCTCCTGCTTATCTTAAGCAAAATTTGGAGAGTGAAGAGAGGTGGGAAAGGGGACAGGAATTTCTGTGGAATCACTCTAGGATTGAGGTCCAAACCAGAGTAAGCCCGATAGCACAGCTCACCCAAATTTACTGTTACTCAGACTGGCCCCAACAATTTAGGCTCTTCTCAAGGCATCAGCAAACAGCAACCTTTGTGTGTGTGTGTGTGTGTGTGTGTGTGTGTGTGTGTGTGTGTCCATTACATGCCAGGCAAATTCGAGATCTTTTCTCTTAATTCCCACATCAACCATGCAAAGTTAGGTTAATAAACATCATTTATCCAAACGAGGAAACTGGGGCTTAGGGAGATTAAATGCATTGCCCAAGGTCACACAGCGAGTGTGGGGAGGTTGAGACTGGAATTCCAAAGCTGACGCTTTTCTGTTCCATGCCTCTCCACTTGGAAACGGAATGCGTTCCCCATTTCCAAACTGTTCCACAGCTTGGCTCCTAAGTGAGATTGGAAAAGAGAGAAAAAGCATCCTTAGAACCAGTCTCTCCCCTCAGTGGTCGGCTGGCACATAGGAAGTTCTATCTAAAAGTGGATGTCCTACAAGGGCTGTGGTCCTTTCAGACGTTCTCAGAACAGTTCCATAGCTGGCTGAGGTGCTGAGGTACAACTGTATGTTGGCTACTGGCCCAACACCAGCTTAACTCTGAAGAGAACGGTATTGGCAACAGCATGCCCCCAACGTGGGCCATGGTAATGACCACTTTCCAGGGACATCGCTACTGAGGCATCAACACAAGCACACATTTCCTAGGAAACCAAACCTGCTCCTAAGCTCCGGAATGCTGTGCTCTAGGGGACCACAGCCCAGCACTTAAAGTGTAGAGGACCACTAACCATATTTCATTGCTGGGACTGTAAAGGCTTGTACTATGTGGCCACTGCCTTCACCCAGGGCTTTCTGATTCTCTTTATTAATAGCTTTAAATTTCATTTTACTCATAAGTAAGATAGGGCTAATATTGCCTAGGTCAGAGGATGGTTGTAAGGACTAAAGGAGGTAACGTAAGCAAACATATCCACCAATGGTACTTGAAGACTTTTTGTAACTTTCCTCTTCCATTAGTAATTCGATAATAACCTGCAGGGATTTTCAAGTGGGTGTTCTTCATCCTCCTGTAGGATATTGTTGTAAAATATAGAGATAATGCAGATATGTATTTTTAGATGACAGAACCAGGTTCCCCAATATTGATACTACTGACTTTTTAAATGAGAATGTTACATAAAAAATGGATTTTAAGAGCTCTGAGAACCCTGAAAAATTGTACAAAGAATTTTGTGGGTATATGTCTTTTTCAGGAGAGAGGGTCCAAAGCTTTTATCAGATTGTCAGTATGGTCCACTACCCTATAAAAGTTTAAGAACCACTCTCCTATAGGTTAGCAGTAACAAGATTTGATGGGTGAAATCTTGCATTTAAGATAGGAAAACCTGTCTTATAAGCAGCTTTGGTTGCCTGCAAATTCAAAGCCATGTGCTCTTGCAATTCTAGATTGTGTCAATAAATGCATGTTCTCCAAATCCAGGGAGACACAGGGATGTTCTGCACTGATGGCATCTGGGAGGCTGGCCTCAATTCTAGAGTTCTCACTCTCACCAGGCAGCAGTGCAAAGAGAGTGCACAATCAGGGCCCCAGAAACCAATCATGAGCGAAGGAGGTGAAGGAGCTGAGGATATTTTGCTGGAGAAAGAGAAGAATTGGGGAGTGGGAATGCCACAGCTCCTCTTCAAATAGTTAATGCTTGCTATGCAGGAAAAGCATTAGATTTGATCTATGTAGCTCCAGAACGTGGAACTAAGATCAATGGTTGCAAGTAATGGGGAGAGAGAATTCAGCCTCGATATAAGGAGGAACTTTTAAAAAACGATTAGAGAGATTCAAAATGGAAAGGGCTGCCTTGTGAGGCTAATGAGCTTCCTGTCCCTTGAAGTTTTCGTACCAAGACTGCATGTTCATCTGTCAGGGATTCGTAAAGGGGATTCTTTATTGGGTGGAAAGTAGGAGAAAATGACCTCTACGATTCCTCCTAATTCCATGATCTGTCTATTAAGGTTTTATGTCTCTTATTAAAATTTATAGCCAATGACCCATACACATCTTCTTTTACTTTATAGAATAGACACTTCAGGTGAATCACTTTATAAAGGAAATAATCACTCTTTTTAAAATTAGTTTTGACTTTTACGGATTTTGTTTTCTTCAAAAGGGGCACACCTGTGTCCGGGATGCTGTGTGTGCACAGCCAGCTCACGCACCTCCCATCTCTGTCCCTTCGAGTCTCCGCTGCCCTGGCCAGAGCTCGCCCCGCCCTGCTCCCTGCCCTGGACTCTCCCGCCATTGTCCTGCCAGCCCTGCTTCCCGTCTTACCCTTTCCAGCCTATTCTCCATGAGCATCCAGAGTAATCCTTTAAAAATGTTAATCAGATCATGTCTCTCTGCCTAAAATCCTTCTACACATTCCCGTTTCTCCGAAAGTCAGACTCGTAACCGTGGCTCATTCATACCAGTGCTCCCGCTGTCACCACGCTCCAGACAGCTGCTCCGGCCTCCCTGCCTGCACCCGCACCTGCGGTTCTCTCCCTGTGCGACGTGCTTCTCCCAGCTCCTCGCTGGGCTGGCTCACTGTCACCCTTCAGGTTTCCACTGTCCTGGCCACCCTGTGTCAGGTAGCTGCACTCCCCACCTGTCCTCTATTGAATCCTTCTGTTTCACCTTCTTCATACCCCTGAGCACAATTTGTAACCTTCTTGCTGCTTCTTTTTTTTCTTGGTCTCGTCTTCTTCCCCCATGCAAGTGCAGGCTCACTGCAGACAAGGACCTAGTCTGTGCCGTTCACTCATGTGTCTGTCTCCGGTGTCTAGCAGAGGGACCAGCACACGGTTGGAGGTCGGTAAGTATTTCTGGAATAAAAGAATGAACGAAGGAGCGATTGCATGAACAAGTGTGCCTAGTACAGATGTTCAGCTCTGGGGCTGTGTGCGACCTTGTTCTTCTCTTAGACTGCAAGCATGAATGCTCACTTGACACCTTCTCCTCCGACCCCGGAGAGGACTGTGCACACTGCAGGCCCTCAAGAGAATTTTGGATGGACACCCCGGGAAGCTCACAAATGTAATTTAAAGCCAAAGGCTAGAGAAAACAATCTTTTTCGCTGCAGAAAGAAAGACATTACCCATGCCTCTGAGTTTCCTTATATGCACTGTGGGGTTAAATCCTAAAGAGAAATACTACAGGTCCCCAAATCTAGGATAGTATGTCTTTTTTTTTTTTTTTTTTTCCTCCGAGGGCTCTTAAAAAAATATTCTGGCAGCGAGGAACCAGAGATGCTGGAATGGGTTACTGAGGAGGTGGTAGAATCTCCTTTTCTGGAGATCTTTAAAAATAGAACAGCCATCTGGGATGATTTAGATATGGTCTCCGCTGAAGGAGGGGGGATGGCGGGGGATGAAGGATCTAAGTCCCATCTCATCCTTGATTCTCTGATATTTCACTTTAGAGTTTTATTCATGGCAAAAGCCTGAAAGGAGCTAGGAACTCACTTTTTCTTTTTAACTGAAAGTTAAATCCTATTTTATTTTGAACTGTAATTCTGCTGAATCACTATCCTACTCTCTTCAAATGGGAAATTTGGATGCCATAACTTTTTTATGTAGAAAGTTGGGATGAAACTTAACTTTCATTTCCTCTTTCCTAGAAAGGGAAGCGAAGGATTGAAGATGGAAGAGTTCAGATGTTGGGGAATGACTTCTTGAAAAGTACAAATCTCTGTGTGGGTCCTGCTCACGCCATGCAAAAGGACCCAGGGTGAGGCAGAGCTCGTGGCCAACATGCCGAGACCTTGTGGAACACGGGACGTCCCACACTGGGGACCTGTTGCAGCTGAACACGGAAGTCAAGCCCTAGGGGTCTAGTTTACTATTAATAACTTGATTCTTCTTCTTCTTCTTCTTTTTTTTTGTTCTTTTGATGTGATTAAGCTTGGCAAAGTCAACATGTAAACAAGAGGTATATTTTTCGTATATTTGGCTATAAAATTCTAACAATTGAGCTATTTGCTACTTTTGTTCTTCTGACTCTTGCTTGACTCGGCAAGGCTGCATAGTCAAAAGAATAATAGATTTTAATACACATAAGGCTGAATTTTACTATTTTTACTATAGAGGCCACACTGTAAAAAGAAAAAAAAAAAAGCCTTGTTAAATTTGTTTCTCAGCAGTATTTTCATGCCATAACTGTTTTTCTAACCTAGATAAACTTGGTTGTGATTATCAGATACATTTATTTTTAAATATTCATTACAAGCACTGTTGTACATAGCAAACTAATGACTAATATGACTCTATTTATTTTTTTTCCAAAAGAAACACAAATAGCTTTCCATGACATTAACTTTTTTACCTTTCTGTAAGTTAATGACTTTCTTTTTGCCTTTTTGTAAGTTAATGAATAATCCATATTTTAATGGAATATTGTGTTAAGTCAGAACAAAGTGTGACCACAAAGGTCTTTGCAAACCACATTTGAAATCTGGTCTTGTATCTTTCTATGACATTAATCGAATACATGTGCTTCCCTACTGATCCCACGACTGGCTGAATGTCGCAGGAACCGCACTTCTGAAGACCTGTGTGGATATGTGTGTGTGCACGTGTGCTGGAAATGGAACCTGAATGCCAAAAGTTCACAGAAAGAAACTTCTAGAGTCAGCATAAAAACTCCCCAAAACAAAAAGGCAAAAAAAGGGATACTCTCAAAGAACTTTAATGTGAATTAACATTAAGGGGCCTTCATAACACAAAATCCACACACTCTTGTGTTTCGGTACATCCTGTTGCATGACTATTTGCTAAAGTGGCTACCACCCACCCACCTTAATGGATGGAGGATACATATTTTCCCCAGGGCAGACAGAAACATCTGATCCTTTAACAGAGCAGAATTAAGTGTCTGCAGGGAGGCTGCAATTTCTACAGAACACGGCTCCAACTCTTCTTCCCATGAGGCCCCGTCCAAGCGCTGGAGCCCTGGGACGACGGCCTGGGGTGAGTGAGGTGCAGGAGTCCGGCTGGAGCCAGTGCTGCGGGGCTGAGCACAGGAGGATTCAATCCCTTCAGGAAAGACTGGACTGGTTTGGGCTCACCTAGGTCAGACCTGAAGAGCGAGGCCCCTGCACACCACTCACACCACCTTCTATCTGCTTTAGAATCTTCCTTTGCTCCACTCACTCCAACAAGGCAGGGGAGGGAAGAATAATAGCTCAGAACACAGTCCTCCCAAACCCCTCTTCTCTTCTCCCTTCTCCCCATCTGCCCCTCTCTTCTCTCCAGCTTACTCACTCTGGTTGATCCCAGGGAGTCTCCAGGAGCCCCGGGCAAATTCAGTGGGTCAGTGACACATTCTCCCAGGTCTGAATCTGGAGCTGGTCTATCCAGCACCCCTCACACTGCCCCTCACACCCGGACTCCAGGACGCCTCGTGCTTAAGTTCAACCATTTTCCCTTCCCAGCTTCTTGTCAGTTCTCTTCCCTGTCCATCGCCGCCTGGCACTACTGAAAGCTGGTCACTTTGTTATTTGCAAACTACGGTTTTCGGTCTCACTCGCTCTCCCGAGCTGCTCACTATTGCTCCTGTGGGGTTTTCTC